>BMAW01060726.1:0-12245 GCA_019974015.1 Nephila pilipes
TGTTTAAGTTCAAATATATGTTGGTAGTGATGGCGCATGCACTTCACCTATTGCAAATCCTCAAATCACATGGGGGTACCGTGTGATTAGACACGTAAATCGCATATCAAGTGATTAAGGTGGCAAATCATCTGGTTCACTGTGACCGAACATCAAGTCATTTGGTCTACTGTGACCGATACAACTTGCGAGGTAGCTTAGATAAAAGCTTCTTAAACAGCTTTTGTGAGATGGCTTCACGAAAATATACGAAAACATTTATTTTTGCAACATAAGACCTGCACAGTTTTCCTTGTTTTACTTATAATTCTGTGTCGCTTGGTGTTGAAAATATAAGATTTTGAAATGGGTTGATTCATTCTGAATAATTCTGTATATTTCCAAGCAAGTATACAAATATCAAGTACTGTTTATCTTTATTTTTGAGTTTACTTCTGTTTTTCTAGCTACACATTTTAGTAATTAACAGCTTGATGGTTAAGTTAATTAAATACAGCAAGTAAAATGTACAAAATCATATTGCTCTTTCAGACATTTAATTCACAAATAAATGAAACTCAATTTTTATACCAATTAATTTATTTATTTGGATGCCATTTTCCTAATTGTAGTTTTACAAACCGTTATAATTGACAATAATTGGTTCAATATTTTGAAATTGAAGAATATTTATTGCATAAATAAGAAAGAATCTTTCTAAAATGTCTTTTAGAAGTAACAGACGTCCTTGAAGGTGTTAAAAATAGTAATTTAATGAAGAATTTGATTGTAAGTATTATGATTACAATATATCTAGTGTTAGCAAAAAAAAAAAAAGAATGCGGAAGAAACTCAATTTTTTTCCGGAAAATATATCACATTCAAGCACATATACAGACACGAAGAAAACACAGGCTAATAAATAAATCACGCACACATTCTAAAAAGTTGTAAGTCATTTTCATAATGATTGTTCACGCCTGCATTGCCATGTGACTGCCGATTAGCACAAGCCTGGCTCATTGCCAAAATTAATAGCATTTAAAGTTTGGTATCCTGGTTTATTCTGTATTTGAGAGTATTGAATTTGTTCTTGGAGTGAGCTGCATTCGGCATTTCAAAACAAAAATTAAACTTTGTTTCAACTAATTTTGATAATTTCTAGTTGGTAAGTCACACTTCACTATGACAAACGAATATGATTTGGTTTATCGAGTCGAAAAAAACGACAAACATCTTTTAAAACTGACCTAAAAACTTTTTATTTATGTTTGAAATTTCGTTCGAAATGTCGAACACTAAAAATATAATGGCCATTAAAGAATATCTACAGATATTGAATCGCTCTTGAGTTAACATTTAAAAGAGAGGTCTGCTTCAAAATATACTTATATACGCAAAATAGAAAACAAAACAGAGTGTGTAGCTGAATTTGATATTAAAATAAAGCAGCCAAATTAAACGTTATGCATTATTTGAATATGAGTAAATTGCTGAAATTGATTATCAATTCCATGATCAGGAAGAAGTGTTGGAAGGTGTAAAAGTTAATTAACAAACATTACAATATAATTTGGCGACTCTTTACACTCTATATTGCGAATAAAGTTAATATTATTTCTCTGGAAAACTTCTAAATATTCAGTTACGTAAATTTTATGATCATTTTGATAGTTGGAACAATTTTAAATCAAGACTTGATAGTTTTTTCTCTGATAACTGTTCTTTAAATGCTATTCAGTTATAGTTTATCTGCAATCAGCTGTGAAAGGAAATGTAAAACTTATTGAAACACTGGGGGATACTTATCACTCTTTAATGAATGATTCAATGGAAAGATCTGAAACTCATTGTTTAATTGTAAGTACGTAAATTTAAAATATATAGAGAAGTCGAATGAGGAATAAAATAAAATCTAAATATTTCAGAAATTTCTTTGTTGTAATAAATTAAAAAATTTCGTTTAAAATTAATGAAATTCGAAGCAATAAACTAGCACAATACATTTTATAAAAATACTTATGTATAAATTAGATTGAGATATACGTAAGTCGTTGGTAGTGAATATAACATAGACAGCTTTACCTAACTGGGATAATTTTTTTGAGTTCTTGAAAGAGTTTTCTGAAGTGTTGGAGAATGTGCAAGTTACCTTCACCGCGCGCGCGCGCGAGAGAGAGAAGCGAAAGTTTAATCAAAATAAAACAAGAATTTTGGAATAATGAAAACTGTAATTTGTGTGATGTGTGTAAAAGGTCACACGTGTATATACGTGGTACAAGATATATCTTATTATTAAATTTAACTCCTTTGTAAAAGTTTAACGTTGTAAAAAAGCTTCACTTTTGTTTAATAGATTTTCTCTTAAATTATCAACAAGCAGATCAAGTTATTGTTATTGGATGTGATAGGGAAGGAGCAATTATCTTCAATGTGGAAATCAGAATAATCCTGAGTGAAAAAAATACTTCAGTTAAATAGCTTTTATTCCAGATCCCTCGCCGGAAAAAAATATGTTGTTAAATTACTACTAACTCCTCATTTTTTCACTGAATTAACTATTCGAATAAAAGGAACAAAGTGTGCATAATTTATCGAATAAAGTTGTTATAATTTCAACTGTTCTTGATTGAGTTTGGTTGGCCCAGATAAATAGCTGTGTATACACAACGAATAATTTTCTTAAATTTTGGAAGCTAAAGTCTATTCATTTCATCTACATTTGACTCTGAATTTAAGTTTAAATGCATTTCAAATTTTAGGTTAAGAGAAAATACAACTATTGTGAAAAATGCAGCCTTTTTTTATAAAACTTCAAACTGTAGTGCGTCCTTTTTGACTTCATTGTACTTCTTAGTGGTTTCGAAAATAAATGATATTATTCTAGCAAGTTACTTAACTTTACAAAAAACAGAAATTCTACATCATTCTATGGATCCTAATTGTATGGCAGTGTCAAATATTGTTGTTACTAGGAGCAGAACTATTTTTTAATATTGTCAAAGGCACTCAATTTAGTATTTTTCTAAAGTCTTTCATATTTCAATACATTGTATTCGTCTGCATCAGTGGTTTCAAAACATTTTTAATTCGTGACATCCTTTTTGAATTAAGTTTTTTCCCAAGCACGGCTAATCATTAGTAAGAGATAAACATATGACAATCCGCAGTGGGTGCTTACCCTGTGACAGGGCGTGTCGCGGCTCACACATTGGGAAACACTAGGCAGCATAGCCAGCGTTTTCGTTGAATAACCAAGCAAACTCCTAGAATTTACAACCTTTTCTGAATTTCAAACGTGTAGAATTGATTAGGGAATTTTTTTGGAGAATGGAACGAAATTCAAATCCAACAGTTTCTTAAGTGCAGAGAGTAAATTCTGTGAAGAGTATTTAAAGCGTTATCATAAACTTTTTGAAACTGATATTTGTATTTCCACGTTGCCAGAAAGGAAAGATTTGAATTTTTGGGATTTTTCAAAAGTTTTGCAAATCTATGATTAAAACAATGAAATTGAAGATTGTCAGAAATCCACTAATACCTGAATTTCAGAACAGAAACTTTGGGCTATAAGCATACGGAAATAGTAAAAAATAAAGACCTTCCTGGCTATTATTATAGTGATCTCCCGTACCATGACGAATACAGGCCAGATAAAAAACATTACGTGGGAAACTTCAAAGTCTCATCTTCCCTACCTTCTGGTCCATCTCTCAACATCTGATAATATAACGAATAGATTTCAAGCATATAATTATGCATTCATTGTAGGAACTATACTGATGTTTCGTCAAATTTTATATGGGCAATCTTAAAAAAAAGACTTCCTTCAAATTGTATCATCTAAATGAAAAAATAAGGATCTCGTTCGATATTTTTTGAAAAGAATAATGTTTCAAGCTCTATGCATGTCTTTTTAGCTGTAAGAATTCACAAACAACTTGTTATAGACAAAGTTTATGTATTTATCATATACTCAAGAATATTGTTTCGTGATGTATATATGGGTGATGTCGTCAGGGGTGGTCCTGTTCTGGAGTAGACAAAAGTACTTCAATCACAATAAATATCACTTTTTCTTAAGGTTAGAATTCAACTCCATATTTGGACTTTGAATTAATCTGAACTTTTAAGAAGTAGTTAAGAAAAAAATAACCAACATCCTTTTCTTGTTAATAAAAGTTCTTCAGGTAAGTCTTAGGTTATTAATCGGTATTCTAAACACGATTATTTTCTTTTTTATGCAGATTTAAAAGAACCTTTTTACACTGAAAGAAATATTCTCTCGGTTTCTGCTTGACTTTACGAACCATTAAACCTCCTTAGTCTAGTTACAGATAAGAGTTTCCGAGGAATAACAAGGGGAAATATTTCGGAAAAAAAAATTGGAAATTATTCTACCGCAAGAAATTAAATTCGAAAAATATTCTACCACAACTAATCGAACAAGAATTGCAAAATACGTGACTTCTTTGAAAATCACGAAAAATTGTAAGATTCCATCTCTTTTTAATAACTGAATCATTTGAAAACGCTGTTATAATATGATATGACTATGTTTATGAATGAATCAGGTGTGGATTCCACTGTTTGTAAGCAACACAAAATGTAAAAATGTCACAGTAATGTAGCTTGCATTATGAAAGTGAATCAAAGAATTCTGTATAAATCAAAGTCTTTATCGATTCTTCGTTTAGCATATCAGCGGATTTTGCTTCTTTTTGCAATTAATAGAAAAAGTTCGTGTGCTTATCAAATGAATATCACAAAATCGTCAGTTTCATAAATTCAACAAATCTACACATAAGTCTCTGTATAGGTGAAAATTTTTTATTGACAATGTAAGTCAAAAATACAAACCTTAACAAAAAGAACTGCTTGGTATGTTCCTTTACACATCATAACCCGGGGTATCCAAGAAATTTAACCTCTCTAGAACTTTTAACACACTTACGTTTATGGTAGCATGATCCTGAAAGGGTGTTGAGACTCTTAGGGATTCCAGTGTTATGTGTGATATTGCTGTTATCTCAAATGAATTGCTTATTTAACTAAAATAATGAAATAAGTTTACCTTCTACAAACGAATGTCTTTTGTCATACGCCTTTTTAAACATTAATAGTTATTGAGAATGAATTCAATTATTTAATTTTCTGAAGTGTTTCTGCAGTTTAGGAGTTTCTATATGATCAAGAGAAAGGTGAATCTCTAATAAATGCAGGAAAAAAAATTGGATTATTAAAATTGATTAAAGTAAAAAACACATTTAAACTTGTAAACTTAAAGGGTTTTTCAAAAAAATGGTGCAAAAGATAGTTCCTTACATCCATTTTTCTGATACGCTAATTGTTATTCATAAGGGGTATATTAAAATATTAAATTTTTCATACGATCAAAAACTGAGATTTTTTACTTCCTGAAAATTATGTCTGTGGTTCCTAATGAAACATTTTCTATATTATTAGCACATTGATGCATAAGCCCTCCTTTACTTGTGCAAGGAAGCTCTAGCATTTAAAGGATAAAATACTGCAATAATTCAGTAACGGCCGCGTTTATAAAATAAGTGAAATGTTATATGGATCAAAATTGTGTGAGCGCCTTGCAGTGAACGGATAACACCTTGTCGTTTCATTTGATGTTACCTTTGTGTCCATTTTCATAAAATATTAACATTAACATAAAAGATACACATAAAATCTAGAGGCAATTTGTTTTATTCTGGCGCTAACTATTTGGATATCGTTGCAAACTTAACGGCATTCATTTTATTATATTGTTAAGATACACGTTTAGATGTGAATAGGTACCATCATATTTTCGGAGTAATGGAAACTTAATTTTAGATTACTCGTCATTGGTTGACGTAACTCTACAATTTAATAAAAGCATCTTGAGAAAAGAACTGGTAAATTATCTGACATCAGATGTTATTTATTTGAAAATTATTCGTTCTATAATTTAACATTTTGAGTGGTGGTATTTGGAGGCGGGTAAAAAAAGTGGTTGGTTATGTAAGAAGACTTACGTAGGAAGAATTTATTACTATTACAGCTGAAGTTTGAGAAGATATTTTAAATTCAAGACCGATTAATACCTTGTCTAAGGATAAGTATTTAGCTTGTAGCCTCATTTGGCGCTTCTAGTCTTGATGGATAGTTAACTACTGTTGCTGGGTTTAGTTTAACTGGTTGTCAAGTACTTTTAGTTAAAGAGGTAAAAAAAGCATATTACATAAATTACATATCTGGAGTGTTCAGCTTATTAACCCGTAAATAAATATTCAAATGACAGTTTACTAAAACAACATTAGTTCTGTAGTAATGACTTCTTATTTTATTTCATTTTATAAAGGAGGATAACTATTACAGCAAGCACATAACTTTCGTTTAATTGTAATTTCATTACAGAAAAAAGATAAAAAAATAAAGAATATGCCTTTTTCGAAACTAAGCCACTAATTATATATATATATATATGGTGTACGCAGTATTGTATATAGAGAGAAATGGAATTATATACTTTACTTTCTTCGTAATTAACTTTCAAGCGTTTTACATTTTTTGTGTGTTAACTATTTTTTAAAATGATCTTAAGGACAGCTATCGATCGTGAATGATTTCTCTTTTTCTTTTACGAAAATCTTCAAGCAAGTCACAGCTATTTTTCACTTTTTTAAAGCTGGGTCAACAACTCTCATGGACTTTTTTTTTTTGTTTACTAGGTTCGGTGTTTTTGTCTATTGGTAAAACTGGGCATCGTTCGTTTATAATGGTTGCAGGGCCTTGGGTGAATCTGATGTGTAAAGGAACAGGATTCTGTAATAAATATAAATTTCTGTCTTCGTTTATTGTGTATACAACCGTCCACTATCTATCTTTGTTAACCTTTTAAAGGAAAGGAAGTGGAAGATTGCATCAAAATAAAAAATGCTCACTGAAGGAAAAATACATTTGTTTCTTTCTGTGAGTTCGCAGCCATATACAGGTGTTGTTTCGTCTTTTTTAGTGGTTCGAGCTGAATAGAATTAGCATAATCTATGAAGGTTAAATCACTTAAGAAAATGTAAGAATCACTAATTTTCTAAAATATGGGTTTTGAAGCATGTAATATATTTTTTATTCCCTTTTGTACATCAATAATGCAACAAAAAAAGCTAACGTTTAAGTTTTGTGATTGTGAAGAAAGAATATTATGATAAATAAAATTAGCTTGAGGAAAATTATTACAATTTTAAAAACGTTGAGATAATATCTTATTAAATTTATTATTTAAAAAAACTTGCTTCTTATCAAACTTAGAATTTACACGCGTGCAAATTAAAAAAATAAAAATTAATTTATGGAAAAATAATGTTTAATCATGGTATCCGTACGTGGGCTTTTCTAAAGGTAAATGTAATTATTTTTATATTGTTAAGCAATTAATTTCAAACGTTGATTAATTTAATTTTCGAAAAAATTTTGGTATTGTTCTAAAATTTAATATTGTTGTTCTAAATGACAGATTAATTACCCTACGCTTTAAATACTTTAACAGTATCTATGACAAATTACAAAGAATAATATAAAGTTATTGATTAGAGCTAGAAGAAAATAATTTTTTAAAATCTGTGTTGTGAAAAGTGGATTCATTTAATTTAAAATTTATATTACTCACGACTCTTGGTTTTGTAAGAGTAAAAATGAAAATTATTTTAATAATTTTTGTTCCATTTAAAATGCAAAATGCTTTTTTATCTCAAACCATACTACATCTATGTTTGACATTATAAAAAAATTAGAACTGCAACTTTATTCAAACTTGTATTAAACGTGTTGTTATATTTGCATAAAACTTTTTTATCTAATAAACTCATTAAAGTCAATGCATAAGTTAAAAAATACTTTGTGTTCTTAAGCGCTGATTTGGTGGCTTTCTTGATAGCGAATTCAAACAAAGTACCTGGGTGACATTGTCTTTATCGATCTTGCAATTGCAGAGCGGTATGTCGAATCACAATGTGTGCTGAACTGGTTCTGAAATCATGGATCAAAACAGTTAGACAGTTTAAAAAAAAAAAAGGAAGACAAAGAGATACTTTTTTTTATTTATTTAGCTTCATTAATAACTAATTGTTTTATAATGTACAGTTAATTTCTTCATTGAGTAAAAGTACATATAACTTGGAGAATTTTTCTCAATATTTGTAGATTTTTATTTATTATTAAGCTCTAATGAGTGGTTGAAATGCTTCTGTGATGGAATGATTAATTTATATTTTCACTTAGTTTCAAAATTACATAAATTCAAAATCCTTTTCAGATTTTAATGTTAACTTTTGGTTAAATTTATGCAGATTGAAGCTTGCTCTGGAACTTCTAAAAAAAAAGTGTTTTGTAAGAAATGAGAAAAATACAATTCTAGAAAAAATATATAAATCTTTAAGGTTTTTCGTGCATTGGTTATTGGGCATTTTCAATTATTTGCTCAGTATTACTTTTAATGCATTTGTAAGTATGAAAACAAATAAAGCAAGAAATCCAGCTATATATTAATTTTAGCTTTTTTTGATACCAATTATCAAACAGTGTCTTTGTTAAAAAATAAGATAAATACCTCTCTATCTATTATACCAGTTGCTTAGTAAATATTGAAAACGATAATTTATTCAAATTATGCAATATATATATATATATATATATATATATATATATATATATATATATATATATATATGTTCAAAAAATTTAACACCACAAGAGGCATGTTGGTAGCTGTTTAAAAAAAAATAATTTATTGAGTAAAGTTTATCTTGATCAAAATCACTGGAATCATGATTGTTTATCTCCTCTATCATATGGGATAGACATTACGTAAAAAATATTTTATTAATATTTTTAATCGATATAAAAGAAGAAAAATTCTTTTCTAAGAAAAAAATTTTGTCCGTTTATATTGCATTTTTTAAAAAAAAGACTGGCTTCAATAGTTTTGAATTTTTTTTCTGAGTGTGCTTGAACGCAAAATCATTTTGAAATTCTAATAGGGTTTTATACAATTTTTCAATATGATCTCTATTTGATTGTTTTCATAACATTTAAATAGACAGGTAAATGAAATATTTTAGAATTAATTTGTATGAAGTCATTTTTCATATAAAAAGAATTTTGGTTTTAATTTTAACATTTTATGGAGAATATTTTTTTAATTTTGTCACATTTTATTTTATTTTATGTTATATATTTCATAAACCTTGGCGGGTCGATGGCTCCTTTCTTCTCGAATATATAACATTGAAATTCAAGTTTCAAAGTCACCTGGTCTCAGGGAAATTTTTTCATATTAATAAAAGAAAAATGTTGTAGTAATATTTGTTTTGAAAAAAATTTCTACAAATTTTCTAATCTGCACCTACCATCTTTGAAGCTGAATAAGCGATACCTCTCGGTCCATATATGTACTCGTTTGGGCTTTGCTTGAACTAACATTAGTCGACAGCAATTTGTGGGTCTGGACTAACCGTTTGAACCTAAAACGATGTGTACGATATCTTACCTGCTGTTTGGACAAAATTTGCATCACGTAAATTTTGTTGTTAAGTAATTCTGAATAAGCGTATTTAACTGCTGTTTATAAATTATCGATTTCATTTCAAATAAGAGTACGAATCCATGAATCGATTAAAATCTTGCTAGCATAAAAAAAGGCGATTTTAATCGCCATACTGTAATGAATCCATGCTGACCATTATTGTTATATGAAATAACTATACTCACATTATATATGATTGCTCGTGATGTCTTGTTTTTCCGTGGAATGAAAGAAATTTGCTGTCTATTCCGGTTTAATTGGTTCCTTTTTTTTAATCTTGATGCGTTGATCCGACTGCCATTATTTTAGTTTTTTATCTTCAACGTTATCCACTTTTTTTAGAAACAGACATCACAAAGCGGGAAAAACCAACTCGCACTTTTACAGCAAATATCATTTTCATAGAAAGAGCGAAAAGAGATCATACGTGCATGCATTTAAAAAAGTAGTTTTCACATTATTTACATTTGTTGAGGCAGGTTTGCTGGTTGGCAAACAAGATTTGTGGAAATTGAATGTAAAGTAGGTTTAAACACAACAAATTTTAAATAAAGAGGATAAATTGATTTCCATACCCCTCCTCCACATATATGTTACACAGTTGACTCACATGACATATAGTTCAGAGGATATGTTATATTTACCGTTAAGTTACACACAATTTCCTGGCGTGATACGATCAATCAATATATAATCAATGCGATGGAGTTGAGTGTACATGTTCATAAACGTCTTCCAAAATCTCCATAGCCTGTCCAGTTCTCATAATATAATCGCTGCTTTTGTACCTTTTATCGACCATGCTGCTGCCCTTTCTCTTCAGCCTCATGAATTAGAAAAAAAGGTCTTTATAAATTAAATCTGTTGAAGTAAAAGTGTGTTGTTGATGAAAATCGTTATTTGAGTGAAATCTCGTCAAAATATGCTGCATAAGAGTTAGTTTGTGAGAAAGGTGCATTGTTGTGTAGGCTATTTCTATTGTCCAATAAACCGGGCTGTTCCCGATTCGAAACATCTTTCGAATAACCCAGTCTGGCTTCAGAGCCTTGACTAAGAAATTCTGTTATCTAACTCAACATTTTCATTTATTTCATTTTGAACGTGGATGAATATCTCATCATACCTTTCATCATCCGGGAACGAATCATATCATCGTCACATGTACGGAAATTTAATCATTTGAGTACCTATCTTTGCCAAATTTATTGTTCTTTTATTTTTACCTATTTTTCCAGCGACAATGACATAAACGCTTTACGCAGGACAGCTTTCAGAGCCGAAATATGTAGAATGGAACAAAGGAACCACATAATATGATGGATAAATACTGAGTATCAACCTGTCACACACACACACACACATACACACACACACACACACACACACACACACACACACACACACACACACACACACACACACACACACACTCACACACACACACATACCAATAGAGTGGGTAAAAACAAAACAAGTAACGGAAAGTAAAATATGTAATGGAAAAATAAAATTAAAAAAAAACTGTCCAGGACATACAAATGGAAGGCTGATATATTGATAATATAACAGGTTAAGCTGAAACTATTCTAGAATTATAAGAAGCCTGGTCTCGTCGAAAGACATATTATTAAGGGATGTATTTAAAGACTCAAAATACAATTTTAAAAGATTATGAAATTTAAAATCAAAAAATTAATTTGAAGAAAAACACAAAACTCCCAACTTTAAGAACCAAAACTTCAAAACACAAAAAATGAAAATTATGAAAAAATCAAAGAAAAGTCTAGAGATTTTTCAAATATAACACTCCACACACATTAAATTTATACACATTAATAAAACAAAGAAGATCAGCACACATTTAGAAAATTATATAAAAGAAAAAAATTAAATTTAGAAAAAAGGTTACTTACACATATAAACCCATTAACTGAATTTCAAGTCATTCACATAATTGATAAAACTGATAAATATTGGGTTTCAACGGGCTTAAAACAGATTTAAATCTATTTTACGAAATATTAACGATAATACTCTACGGTTAAAGAATATAATATTTTTTTTTCCTTCAACTGAAAAGTTTCGGAGGTTTTGTGGTGACTATTTCAATGACTGGCATGAAGTTGCTTTATATATCTTCGCAGTTTAATCAGTTATCTTCTTCAGGAATAATCAATGCATGCATGTGATAAATATTATAAATGAAAAGTAATATGGATCAACCAAGAATTTTCAAACATAATCATTTTGGTTAAGTTATCAACTTATTTGAGAATTAAAAAAAGAATTTGATTTCTAGATTGAAGTCATCAAAAGATGAAGATTAACATCTTTTACCTAGCTGCTTTCAATACACGGTCTCTTAGAAATACCATATATATATATATATGATTAAAAGTATTTATTTGTTAAAACAAAACTTAAATATTTGATAAATTGGTGTGATTAATAAAAGCTTTTTTGGGATTTGTCACCAAGTTTAATTTTGTAATAAAATAGAATTTGAGTAATAAATATTTAATTTGTGCTCGAATTTAAAAGTAATATTTAAAAAATAATAATTGCTCAGTCGAAAATGTCAAGTAAACGAAGTTTATGGTTCCTCTTCTCAAATAATATATACTTACGACTGAGTATTTTGAGAGGAATAATAGAAGGAATGAATTAAAATCTTAGTAATTTGTATGCAGCA
>BMAW01060732.1:0-22625 GCA_019974015.1 Nephila pilipes
ACAAGAAGGAAAGTCGAAAATAAAGAAGGATCGCTAGGGGTATCCTGCTGGCGTATCGCCCGCGTTTACCAAAGACGGTAAACCCCATAGGAAAGTAAAATATTACTCAGATCCCTCGGGTTCCAGAAGCCCGTACTCTCCTGCAGTAGGTAAGCCTTTGAGGACAATAATATCCCGCAATATTTTATTTTGATTTAAAATTTGGGTGTGTTTGTGGGAAAAACTGGCGATCATTTTCGGGATATCACATATATGACCACAAGTGAGTCGAAACTACTTTTTAAAATAATTAAATATTGTTGGCGTGGTGTGGAAGATAGGAGAGGGAGGTGCTAGCTCAGGTGTCGCCCTCGTCCCTTGATAGACTCAAAAAAAATTACTAGGACCGTCGCCAGTAGACCTCGTGCTGCTTCTAGTGCGACATTAATAAAACCAATCGATCAACGAAAATATTTTGCATTTTCGATTTCAGGATAGAACATATGTTCATTTTCAGCAATTAAAAAAATGCTTTTTTTTTGGGGGGGGAGTTGGTAATTCTAATTAAAACCCAAACAAGATGGAGTAAGTGATCAACAAATGACGTATTTATAATTTTTGAAAAAAGAAGTTTGTAAGTATTCTCTTTGATGTATCTATAATTATTGAAGCCACAAGAAACATTGAATTTTTCTCTTGCTCATTATTTCCTGTAACCATTCGATCAGTCAAGTAATAAGCCCCAATAGTAATCTTCATTTGTGATATAATTTTATTTTTCCGCTGTTCGGTGTCATAGCCTTACATAACCCATTTTTTTATTTCTGTGATTTAACTAGACAACACTTGGTAAAGACAAAGGTAAATCAGATTTAATTTCCTTCGTCAAACTATTTAAACTTACTAAATAACTAAGCAATTACCTGAAATAGAAAAAAGTTCATGTTCAGTACGAATTTAATTACAAAAAAAATCACAAAACTATGTGCTGATAGGTTAATACAACTCTTAGGTCACCGAAGGAATGCAGACTATTTTTATCAAATATTTTTCTTTTCCATTCCTTCTTTCTAATCCGATGTAGGATTGCAATATTTTATATTTAAAAAAATGTCAATCTTTTCTTGAAATTCTAAAAAATGAACAAAGGTTTTATGTGTTATGAACTGTTAGCTATCATTTTTAACCACCCATAAGGCTATTGTTTTAGATGGGACATTTTGGCGTACCAGATCACTTTATTAATTTTTTATCCTTTTAATTACATTTAGCTGATATAATATTCAATTTAATAATTTATCGTTTTCTTTAATTTTAATTACATTTAGCTTAAATATATTCAATTCAATAGTTTATCGTTTCCTTTAATTTTAATATTGGAAAAGTTTACTATTGCCCATTTCTCGACATTTCATCGTTTACTTTAATTTTTATATTTAATTGAGTAATTTAACAATAATTATAAAAAAGCGCTCCTTGGGTGGCTAAATTTGTCCTTAACAAAACTTTGCATAGAACTTTTTTTTTTATTCGACTGAAATAATACTTGAATAAAAATTAATCCATTTTGCGACAACAATAATTACATTTAGTTTAAAATGTATTCATTTAATAATTTATCGTTTGTTTCTATTCTAATATTTAATTAAATAATTTACTAATTATTTTTAAAAAGTTATCACCTTTGATGGCGAAATCTGTTTCTTGTAAAATTTTGCATAGGAGTGTACTTTAATTAATTTTTTGCGTCGCACACACATCTACATAACCGATTCTACCCGACTCACCATAAAGTTTATTTCCAACTAAGTAAGATCGTTGACAGTGAAACACGTTTTAGAGGGGCAATAAAAACGAAATCTCGACAGGTTCCCTTCCAAATACACTGAATTTTTAATGTCCGAAGGGGTATCGTGAATATTTCGTTATTACTGTGAAATAACCAAGATATCTGGATCAAATTTATTCTGCTTATTAATTGATCCTTAGGTTCATAGTATCGAAAATGTGAGCTGTTCATGAAGATTTGTTTGGTTTCAGGAAGCTGTAGACTGAAGTAATCCGGGAGTTAAATCTGTTGAGTTCTACACGAATGGTCTTTGAAAGGTCAAGTATTGCTGAGGAAATGTATAACACTGGATGACAACTATGTAGGGAAGTCTTACAACTCTATCGGATGCACATGATATGCAAGTCGTGAAAATGTTTGGTTACCCCCGGAAACTAGATTGCAACGACCTTGAATTTCACAGCATCCCCTTTGGGTCACGTTCCACTTAGGAATGTAATCATTCTCGCTTTTCTACAAAAACTTTTCACGTTTGTTGTCCATTCAGAGCTCTGCTTCTGTCAGATGCACGTGCCTCGGAATACCCTCCTGTCGTTTCGCTTTTCCAGCTCCGACTGTTTCAAATAATGGTGAGTTCAAAACGATACTAAGATTACAATAATCCCGATGACTCGTAAATCACACACAAAATTATCTTTAGGGAATAAGCAAGAACGGTGTTTCTCAATTTATGCAATTAAAATAACAGACTGACGCAATATTCCTGTACATAATGTAATAAATATAATAAATATTTTTGCCTGGAGTCTGCTGTTATGATGTGCAAAAACTGTTCAGTCAAGGAATATGGAGAACAAATAAGTGTATTTTTTCCCGTTTCCTTATGATCGTCTTGAACAATTTTATTTTGTATTTTTCTGTATGTATATTCTTAATTTATAATTAAATGTGGTATTTTATATGAGTTTTTTTTTTGTGTGTGTGTTTATATATATGTGGCGTGTGTAAAGATTCAAAGTAACGACTACTTACTACGCACACACACACACAGTTTATTTTCGAACGTAGGATAGAACATTAAAACACAAAACAAATTAATCAAACTCATGTAATCATAAATATAACGTCCAGCACCATTTCCCCGTAACCGTCTTGTTCAGCGTCTCGATCCCTCTCTCTCTACGTCTCTTCTAACTCTTTCGAATCTCCCTCGAAGCGCTAGGCGGCGCTCTGGGAACATCATAGCTGTCGTCAGAGAAAGAGTGTGTAATATATATATATATATATATATATATACATACATACTTTTGAGATCGCGAGTTCGACTCCCGCTCCGACCGACGATTCACCGTATATGCTAAGAGCGGCTGGAGAATGTTAAATACGGTCGCAAAGTCCTCCAAGTTTCCATATAGATTATTACCTCTGGGGTTTTACTGAATTAGGTTGTCCCTGGCCCTTGATCTGGATCTAAAAGTCCAGGATATCTGCAATGGTGCAGCTATCTGTTAAGGCAAAAGTCGGACATCTTCCTCTGGAGCCTAGGAACACTCGAATCTATTGAAGCCGCAAAAAAACAAAAACAAAAAATTCTTTGTCATCACTCGTAATTTACGGGTTCACGGACTTGCTGTGGTGATACTGTTCAGCAAAGTGATATAAGCAGCAACAACATATCCCTTAAAAGTCTTACGAAATATTTGTACCATTAAAATGCGAACTGCATTTACCAGATGCAACCCGCCCGATGTAGTATTAAAAATAAAAAGTAAGTTTCTATCTCAATTACTTTTCAGTAATAATCAAAACTTTCTGACAATCCGGGATAATAATTAAAACTTTACAATACTGCTTGGTTCTTCAGTCTCCAGCATCCAGAAAACAAACAAATTAATATGAGTGGAGGCAATTCACATTAATTAGTAGAGTGAGTTTTATCAATTTCTAGGTTAGTAATAATTAAGATTTTCCACTACTATTTCTTTGAAATTCCAATCCTGTGAAGTTGCTGAATTTTTTTAACTCAATTTTGATTATTCGTTTATGGTTTCCAGATTTTTAAAATATATTTACAGTTATTTTCAAAAATCGAAGAAAAAATAGTATTCAAAATAAACCTTCATCATTTTCTCCTTTTTTTTGGGGGGAGGGGGGGGATACACTTGATAGCACTTAAATAAATACTTTAGTCTAAATGTTTGAGAAGAAAAGTAGCAATTGTGAATACGATTAACATTACATTCACGGGATTCAAAATCGATATAGAAGGGAGCCTTACGAGAGAAGAAAAATTAGTTCAATAGTATCCAAAAATTATTTAATTTCTTGCATCTAAAGCAGTAAAAATTAAATGAAGTAATTTTATATTATATTTACGGACTTTTGCCTCGACCCACTTTTATCCAAGCGCTGACCCATTGAAATGAACTGTTTTCTATTCATGAGAAGAAAAAAATTATGCTTTAGAATAAAATGTTCTTTAAACACTAAGTTTCGCTTAGTTGTGCTAAAATAGTAACTAAGCCCAATAAGGAGATGACTTATAAATTGTATATTATTAAGTTTCATAATGACAAAAGTATTTGTAACTTTATTAACCTGACTCGATCAAAAATTTATCAATTAATTGGTTTATCTGGAAACAATATACATTCATAAACGTACACTCTTATATGATATAATTCAAAGGAAAGTTAAGCGAATATTTTTTTCTGAAACTGAATAATTAAATATGTTGAGGGGTGGCAGGTGATATTTTTCTGTATATATATATATATATATATATATATAGAGAGAGAGAGAGAGAGAGAGAGAGAGAGAGAGAGAGAGGGAGAGGGAGAGCATGTTTAACCCTACAATTCAGTCCCCTGTCTGAATGTGCATGGTTTTTTTTGTTGGGTATTCAAATTATTCATTTAGTTTCAAATTTGATTCATTTTCTATTCATCTCTTTTACGTAGTTCTATAATTGTTTTCTATTGTTGATTTTGGATTTTAGATGTTTTTTTTATTTTTATGTGTTTTATTAATAATTACTTTGCTTTATGTTTTATATATATATAATTTATAATATTTTCGTAAATAAATACATTGAATTTTTAAAAAGAAAAAAAAATACTGTCTTTCTTTTCTTCGCTTTAATTCAAATGCTTCTTTTTCTTTTCATTTCAAGAGTTTTTTTACGAAAAAATTTAAAACAACTCTTTTTGAAACTAAATTATGAAATGTGTTGAGCGAGTGGAAAACACAATGATATTTTTAAAAAAAGAGGTAGAAAACTTATTGTTTATTTTATTTTTTTTTTCCTCTCGCAATTCACATGCTTCATTTTCTTTTTATTTCAAAACCTTTTCATGTCGCAAAGATTAAAATAACTTCATAATGAACCTTCCAGAGTTACGTTTCATGACTTAACTCAATTAACACACTTGACATTCGACTCTGGAAGTCGCCTTAATTGCCAACAATGTTCACATTTTACGTTTCAGTGGCGACTCATCCTTAACGAAAGCGAAAATCTGCTCCTCAAAGAAAACAACATCTCCCCGATTCACGCTGAAACATTTTCCTAAAGACGACTTCCCGCGCTTTGCCTTCTCATAAATCGCTCCGAGAAATCGTCTCTTTTGATCTTTTAAGTAGTTTCCTTGTCAGAGATTCCCCTACTCCAATAACCGCATTCGAGATGAACCCTCTTTTGAGAGAGAACACGCCGCCCTCCCTTCTTTTCTTAATTCAGTCGACGGTTTGCTTAATTTCTCCTGTGGAAGAAGCCGACATTCTTTGGGAACGATGACAGGAATGTGACACGACACGAGGAAAGGAGCGGGGAAGGGGGTGTTCTTAAAAGGTTCGCATCTGATTACACACCGGTACCGCTCGCTTAAGCGCTCCACGATGTCTGGAGGGGGAAGGGAGAAGGAAATGATCTTTCTGTTCTGTAATAAAATAAACGTTCCATTTAGATGGAAATTAAATTACTTCTCAACACTTCGGAAGATATTTAAAAGTTATACAATTTTGATACAAATGTGTTTAAAAATTAGCGAAAATCTGATTTGATCGATGGAACTGATAATATATCAATATGTATTATTTTATGGTGTAAATATTTATTCCATTGTTTTTAGTGTGGACCGTTTCCTATAAAATAATAAGTTTAATGAGATATATTGGATCCAAAAAACGTGTTCCAAACACCACCCTTACCTTTCCAAAACTCTCCAGAGTTTTAAATTACTCTTATGTACATTTTAAATGTGTATGTATTTATTCTGATGACTATTTGATACATTATATAATACAAATAATTTTTGTGCTCAGCTTTTTTCAATGAATAGCGTTTCATTTGTTTCTTATTATTTGTACTTCATTATATAGGGTGTTTACAAATGAATATCCCAGCTTTGAAACATTACAAAAACAAAACTACTGAAGTTACAACCTTTTATGATAAATTAAATTAAAAAATAATTCTTTAAAGAGAGAATATAGTAAAAAATTAAATGTCCAGTACGCCCACCACCGTTAACACGGTAGATAGCTAGTCAACAATAGAATTTCTCACACATTTCTCAGAATGGTCAATGTTACAGTTCGAATGGCTGCAGATATTTGTATTCGTCAATGTTTGCCGGCACTAGTGGGAGAAAAAAAATTTTGTGAAGTAGCTCCAATGAAAAAATATCTCAATGAGTTATTTTCAAAAATCAACCTGGAGGACCTCTAATTAAAAGCAAAATGCAAGCAATCTACCTTGCGGCAATTGACTAGATATAGTGTGCAAGTTTGGTGATGGTCACATTAAGTATATTTACCATTTTATAAACTGTTCGATGTTATTTTTAAACTAATTTGTCAAAAAAAAATGTTGTAACCTCTATAACTTTGTTATACTAGCTGCTCAAACTTGGGATATGCTTTTACAAATACCCTACATATAAGCTATTCATAATTTTCTTTCGAAACATTTGTGTGTGTATTGTAAACATAAATGTCCACTTAACATTTAAACAGACAGATAGTTTTGCAGCAAAAATTGGTTTCTTAATTGAATACTATTTTTTATTCACTTTTCCACTTTATCCCAATCAACTTTTTTGCATTTGTCTCACCCTTTTGAGATTTTTCTTGTATCCTTAGCAAAAAATTCTTTACCTTGATCATTAAGCCAGTTTTGTACTTTTTTCATTACCTCTTCTTTGTCGTTCAACTTGATGCCACACAAAACTTCTTTCATCGGAACAAAAAACAGATAAAAATCCAAAGGGACAAGGTCAGGGCTTTAAGAAGGATGTGGTAGAACACATATGACCCACTTTGCAAGCAGTTTCTGGCGTCAATTGTGCCATATGAGCTAGAGCATTGATTTGCAGAAGAAGCACGCTTTTCCTCTTCTGTCTCGGACACTTCTTCAACGCGAGCTTGATTTTTTTCCTCAATAATTTATAAGTAGCTTATGATAAAGCGTTTTCTCTCCAATAATCACAGAAAATTGAGCAATGGGCCCTCGGTTCATCGGTGCCGCTATTGAGATAACTTATAAACTATTCCCGCCACGTGTAAAAACTAACGCCGTTCATGCAACTTTTAGATAAATTTTTTTTTTCGTCCGAGGTAATATTTCTGGCAGTTTTACACTTGCCGAAAGCAAATATCAGATCACAGAACGTAGTTTTTGAAAAGTACTTCTATCGAGTGGACGTAACTAAGTCTTCAGAGGTTATATTTACATAGATGTGAATTGAAAAGATGAATTACACTTTTCACAAGGTTTTCGGATAAACTTATGAAAGTTTCAATTGCCTGCATTAAAAGTCTCCTTCTCTAAAAATATTTGCTGGTGTAAAATATTAAAAATATTTGTTGTATGCTGAATGCCCTTTCGGATAATAATGGTCAAACACATTTAATTTCATAAAAATGGGCAAAAAAGTATATATTTCAGTATTTTGAGTCCCAAGTCCCCTTAAGACCCCCATCAAAACCATGCACGCGCCCCCCCAGTCATTATGCTCACCTTAAAAGAAGAGATCCTCCTGTTATTCAGCGCAGGTTCTGTCTAATCCGGCATAATCGCCTTATTTTACAGAGATTTTCCCCAGGAAAATATCATCATGTGCCTGGATTTCTCACTCTCGGTGAGGAAACCGAAAACCCATTTGCATTTAGAGCGAGCTCCTTCTCTCTCCTCCCCTCTGGAGATTACAGGCCTGTCCATCAAGTGGGCCTGGGCATGAACGATAGCAGAGGGGTAGGGCCTGTGGTTGATAGATAGGGACACACTTCATTTTACCACGCAGGCGTTACCTCAGGTAGGTGGTGGCTTTTTACCCTCAGATGTTCAAACGACTGGAGTCGTTAGGAACTTGGAGTGCAGAGGGGAGGAGAATGTTCTTTAAAGTGTGCATGTGGCATCTAGGATGAGAAGTCTGTCCCTTGTTATGATAAATGAGACGTATGCAAATGAAGTATAAATCGAAGGTGCTTAGGGGTGCTCCTGTATTTTATAGATTCTCTTTGAAGGAGTTAGAAACATTTGATGTGAGTGATATAGAATGCTGCATAAACTGTTGATAGTATAGAAAAAGAATGAAGTACATTAGTGAGCATCAATTAATTCTATTTTAATTTAACAAGAAATAAAAACATTGAATTTTACTAAAAGACAGATGTTAAATGTTGCAGTAGACTTATAGCGGATCATAAAAGCACTCTGGCAGATTTAAGAGCATCAATAAAATTCTGATGTGTGAGTCTTTTACATATATGCCAACCAAGAATGTGTCAACTAGTTCTAGGTAATGGTACTGAAATTTTTAAGATTTTTTCTGCTTTGGTTATAGAAGCTTTAATGTTACAAAGAATTAAGGGTTCTGTAGCATGCTTAAAGAAATATTGTTTCAGCCTTGAGTAATAAAGTTAGAAATAGTGTTTAATTCTTACTTCTGAATGAAACTCAAAATATCCTTGCTTTCAAGCATAACACTAATAAGAAAGTAATTAATTATTTCACTCATCAAATTCATTTTTAATTTCGAGGGACATAATATAAAGACAAATGTTCTCTAAGAATCAAATTTTGGAATACTTAGCGAAATAAGGAAGTCCATGGACAGAATCTCCTAATTTGTAAAGCCAAAATTTATTTGTTCTAATGCAGAAGGGTAAAACAGAAGAATGCAAGAATTTTTATTCAGGTTCAGAGAAATGTTAGATGAACATTGGAACAAAACAGATAACTAATTTTGAAAAAAAAAGAAGGCCTACTTAACTGTTGCCCAAAGTTTTTCTTAAAATAACTGGTGAGTAAAACTAATTAGCTTCTAATAAATATGATGAAACAAAAAAAACATACTTTTGTTTTGACTATAAATAATTTAAAAATAAGATAACTCTATTAGGGATTTTTTGGCAGTTCTTCGCCCTCTTCTTTTTTATAAAATAAGTGAAATCGATTATTTGTTTCAATTTCTAATAAATTTCAAGCAACCGAGGGTCGTTCTTTTTACAAAGAATTTTCTACCTCAACACGCTCATTTAATTGTGTATTGCAGTCTGACTTCATTAACACGCGGTAGCAGATTTCCATGGTTACTAAACAGTAGATTAAGTGTAGCGATAATTACAGTATTGATGTAAATTGTGCGATAAATCAGACATTTGTCACGATCAATGTTTTCCATTCCTTTAGCATTTTATCTGGCTATTCCATGATCATTTTTGTATGTGTTATCATACTAGTATAAATATTACGAAAGATTATCATTTACTATTTAATTTAACATTAATGTATACTTTAATCGCATAAATACATAACTTAACCAATTCTGTAAAACGTTGATTAAAAAAGGGAAATATTTTATTCCTTTTTTCTTTTTGCCGATGTGAGCACATTTATATAAACGTTATGGAACAATGTTTCATTACTTTGTAACGTCGTGACCCCAGAATGTGTAGAATGAAGCGGTAAACGTGAAGGGATCACACAGCTTAAGAGAAGATATTTCTTTATTTTACAAATCTAAGGATTATATTCTAGTTAGGCGTTTCCGCCTGGTTTCTATTTGCACACAGTCCAAACACGTATAGCTACACAGCACAAATCCAAACACATATCGTTAAAATACCACCAATAGCTTAGTATCAAATGCAATTCGATTTTAGTTCTCAAATCGCAAGAGCAGGTAATCGCCTCCAACTTCTGGCTAGAACGCTCTCTCGCTCCCCGGCAGGAATCCTCTCTTCTTTTTCTCCCTTTTTAAAACCTCGGGCAGGTCTGTCTCACGCCTCCCTTTTGATTTATTTTCATTTATGAATGAACTATTCAATCAAAGACAAACTCCGTTTTTGTCCCCTGCAACACCATTCGCTCTTGTTGGACAATGTCAGTTTTCCCCACGTCAGTTTTCACCAATGTCAGTTTTCCCATCAGCTGTGTGACGTCAGTTCACGTCACACAGCTAGGCCCTAAATTCACATATATATCAATGTCATGGGTCGACAATACCTCACAAAGAGGATTCAACTGGGCTGCACCTGTGTAACAGAGTCAGATGTTCATGAATGTGGCTGACCCAAGCCACCTGACTTTGCTCATTTATGGCTTTTAAGCAATAAACTTTTTATTGTGACTTTGAATGGGAAGTTGGGAACCAAAGCGAGAGTTCAAAGCAAAAGTTTTTGGCGGGGGTTATATCTAGCCTACGATACAACCTCATTTAACATTCGAAAGCCGAAAGGTGTGGAAAGTCACGCAATACTTTCCTTAATTAAAGGGAATAACTTTTCATCGTTGATGCTGAATCTAAAAAAACATTCCATTGTTAATAAAAAAAAAGAGAAGAACTTAGTATGTGTAGCAGAGAACTAGGGGGTGGAATGGGGCAGTTTGCTATGCTGCAGTTCATAGTTGCCTTCAAGCGTACGAAGTGAATAATTTAAATTAAGGCATAATTTCATCACATTAATTTATGATTTATCCAATTTTGTAAACTAGTTCTTAAAAATTAAAAAAAAAAAGTTATAAGTTTCAGCATATTTATATAAATATTATTAAAAAAATCACACCAAATAAGATATATAACTTTTTTTTCTTCGTTTATTATGGAATGTATAGAGTAGATTTTCCATCCTAAAGAGTATCAGGACGTGTGGAGGCAAATAAAATACGGAATTTAATACTCTTTCTTTTTTGTGACATTTATGTTTTAAAATTATTCGTAGAGCTTAAGAATTTTATGTGACTAATAATCATATTTCGTTCATTTTATACAACTATAAAAGTATTATTTTAGTCAAAAAGTTTTTCTTTCTCTTTGAGATGAATATGGATGCGATTTTTCAGTATGCACTGATGTGCAAAAATTATTGACGAGAAGGTTTTTTCAATATAATGTTGTGCAAAAGCTTTTCAAGTAAAAAATAATACCATAAGATCCCCCAAATGTAAGAACATGAGTAATGTAAGAAAAATTTACCGAAAAAAGAATGAATAGGATAATGAAAAAGTAGCATGGAACACAATACAACTGAAGGCCGAAATATCCATGTGATAAGTGTCCAGCCAGAAACAGTTAACTTTAATAGGGTATATGATCTTCATTGACATCGTCTGTCCTTGCTGAGAAAGAGTTTGATAATGAGTTGTTGAGGCATTACATCCCATTTGTCTTGCACCACCAATTAGAGCTCCGTAATCACTTCTGGCGGTAAGTTTTGAGCCTCCAAGTGCCTCTTTAGAAAGTCCCATGCATGCTCGACGGGATTTAGATATGGAGACCTTGTCGGATAATCCACGAGTTCAATATTCTCACTGTCCAACAGCTCTTTGTCAGCTACTGTACGATGATCTGGCGTATTGTCGTCCATAAAAAGGAACAGCAAACCCATAGCACCTCTAAAAAGACGGATATACGGAAAGAGAATCTCGCTACAATAGCGGGAACCGGTGACTGAATCTTCTTCGAAGATATGAAGGTTGCTGCAACCAAGTATGATATCTCCCCAAATGAGAGCACCGTTACCTGCAAATAGGTCTCCTTCGATGAAGTTGCAGGGGTTATTGTGGGTTCCCTGCTCTCTCCAGATATATATATGCGCCCAGAATCTCTACTCAGACTAAATCTGCTCTCATTTGTAGAGAGATCTCCTCTCCATTGTCTATCTGTCTAATTATGGTATTCAGGCACCACAGAAAACGCCTTCTCCAATTAGTTGGAGTTAAAGGTACACATCTTACAAGAGAACAAACAGACCATCACTGTGCAGCCTTCTGGTCACGGTAAAACGTGATATCGGTTATCCAATCGCCTGTGCTGTGAGTATAGCGATTTCTCCCGCTGTCTGATGACTATTCCTTCTTGCCTGGAGGGCAATATACCGGTCATCCTCTGGCGTGATTGCGCGAGGACGACCGCTGCTGAACTGTTGGATAGCTGTTCCTGTGGTTGGAAATTCTCTCTAAAGTCGTGAAACGATGCTGTGAGCAATCCCGAACTCCACAACCATACTTGTCACATTTCGACCTTCCTATATCTTTCCAATGATTTCACCTTGGGTAAAACCCTCCAAATATCGGGAAACAGATCGATTGTTCGACATTTCACACTGCGCCAGAAACTCGATATCGTTTAGACTGCTATACACCGTGCAATCGCTTTTCCATAAATGCTGAGCTTACACTTTATCCCACTCCAACAGCCCCGTATTACGTCTAGCTGCATATCTGCGCATGTGCTACTGTATCTCATCCTAATTGATCTCCTGATTCGTATTTCAATCCGCTCTGACTCTTCGTTCCACTGATATGCTAATTTTTCGACCTTAATTTTTACACACCAGTGTATTTTCAATTAGGTGCCATTTTTAAAAATGATACTTCATTAATATACAATATTCCTCATGTATAAAACAATATACAAAAAATAGTGAACCAACTTTTTTATTGATATCCCTGAAAATTAGTTTTGAAGAAGTTATAGAATTCTGTAATTTCGTATATTTTAATTTTTTCCCCTTTTTTTCATATAAATTTATTTCCTAAAATTTAATTATTACTCAGAGGAAAAGTATTTTTGGTTCACTATATGTATAAATATCATTTATAGAAGCATAAAACCTTATCATATAATAATTTTCTTTGAAATGGTACGTAAATGCAAATGTACATTACAAATCGTGTCCATATTTAACTCATAGAGAGAGAAAAAACCTTTTTGACAAAATATAACTTTTATAGTTCTATAGAGTGATAAAATATCATTATTAGGCGTACGGTATTCCACAATTCCTAGCGTGTTCCGATACCCTTAATACCTTCTAGATCACTACCCGGCTTACTTAGACAACAAAAGATTACGATCTGATCCTTTGTTTCAAAATGTTTCTTGAACCTTTGCCTTAACACACGGAGGAAATGAATCTCTGTAGCCGATTACGTGTTTCATATTTCTTGCACAGATTTACGAAATCCTACCAACTCTCTATACACCCAAAATGTACCAAAAACGAGCTGGATACGAAAGGCGTGAAAAAGACCACATGTAGAACAAGATTTCTCAAAACCACGAAAGCGGAAAATGTCACCTCTGTAAACACCCCTTCAGTACTGACCCCCCAACAGAGCATCGTTAGAGTGGAAGTAAGCGAAACCGATCTTTTTCCTCTTCTTGGCAACTAGACCATCCATTAGCCGAGAATCGATGAGGAAGGAGACGCTATCAATAAATACGCAGCGAAGTGAAGTGAAGAATTGTACCAGACAAGCGTTCCTTTTTAGACGACCTCTCGCTTAGTAAATATTAAATTATATCGCGTTAAAATCCACGCGATCTGCCACCGAGGCTATCGATCAATTAAACGACGATGTGAGGAGATTGGTTAAAGTTAAAGTAACTTGATTATGTGAAAACATTCTGTAAGTTAATATCGATTTTGTATGCATAAGTTTTAAGGAAGTTTGGTTAGATTATTGACTGGTAAATCTTGTTAAACTTGTGTAAATTTTCTGTCGTTTATCACAGGGGCCGATAAAAATCTACGACTTTTAAAAATGAATATGAAACAATCAATAGGGAGTATGACGGGGTTTGTATAAACATCGCACTTGAACAACATGAGTCTTGACAGGAACGGAAATCGTCAATCTAAATCCCATCCCAGAATGACACCTTAGCGATTGTTCTAAATTCCAAGCAAAGCAACGTAATGATTTTGAGCTCCATTTCTCAATTCGAAGCTCTTATTAATTCGAAAGGAGGGATTTAGAGAAATCAGGATTTGAGAGCTTGAGGTACGACTGAAGTATTCCTGAACATGAAACACATTTACCGCGCATGCCCATAAAACATTAAGTAAGAAAAGGAATGTGGGATAGAGAAATTTATTCGCGCAAGAACCAGATGTGGTCATACTGCGCTAAACATAGTAAATCTGTGATCTAGACGTTAAAACTATGAAAAAAGATATTGGTCGACTAGGAGGATCGAAAATAGAGAGAGAGTGAAAGTGAAGTTTACAAGCGCATGAGCCAGATGGGGCCATGCTGAGCCAAACGAGATGTAACAATGGTCCAGACGTGTGAAAAAAATATAAAAAAAATAGTTGACAAGAAGGAGGGTCGAAAAAAGAGAAGGATCGTTAACCTCTTCCGGGGGAGCGTCACCCGTGTTTACCAAAGATAGTAAACCCCATAAGAAAGAAAATGGTCTCTAGGGGGCTTCGGAGTCATGATGCCTGTACCTGCCTAAAGAAGGAAAATCCCTGAGGTTCCCTGATATAATCCCCTGGAGCAGGGTTCCCGACTATACCCCCAAACGCTGGGTACCCATTTTAGTTGCCTCTTTTGGCATGCATGAGTTACAGTGGTACTATTGTGTCACACCGGTCAATGTACGGGGTATAAGAAAAGGAAATTGTCATGATTTATTAATTGCTTGTTACTTAATTTTGTAGCTATACGGCGGCTTTTGGTGACGGATCTCGTAATTTTGAGCCTCAATCCATTGTCGAGGATAACGTCTGAGTTGGTCCTCTAAACCCACTATGATGTGTGTTTTAAGGCGATTTTTCCTTCAACTAACACTTTTGTGATGTTGCTTAGATTCACACTTTTCCCAATGAGTGAAACATAACCTAAGCATATTAGATTAGATTTAATAAAGTGAAATGAATAGTATCGACGACATGCATATATAAGAAACGAAGAATTTGATGTTTTGGTTGGCAGATTGGAGTGCGTGATAAATATAGTGAGCGGAAATTATCAAGTGAACCAACGGTAAAAGATCTACTTTGAGTAAAGAGCCTTTGGAGCAACTCCAGTTGCATCTCCATAGAGTTAGTGAATGTAATCCTCAACTTTACTTCATTTAAGACTTCGAACCCGATAGTGTTGGTAAAAATTACAATCTTCCTTTCATTCAAAAGTTAAATCAGCCACGTTTAGGAGTAAAAGCCACACATCAAGTAGGTTAAAGATTATATAGTAATTATTCTCTCTCAGTGACCTGAAAAAAATTAATCATTATATCTTCATTTGTCTATGTATAATCTTGTGATTCTTTAAATAACTTTAATAATGACCAAGGAAGGGAATAATAATACCAAACCGTTACACCAAACGATTCGACGGAAACGATTAGAGCCGTTACTTGATGACCATGAACAGTCATCCACTGGAGCCACTAAGGTTGGTATGGTATGGAAACTGAACAAAACCAAAAGTAAAAAATTATATTCCAAACATTATTTAAAGAATTAAAAAAAAACTTTTATGGTGAAATTTAATGAAACAAATTGTATAAGACAACACTAAAACAAGTAAGATTCATTGGTTGACATATTACTGTTATGGCTTATTAATGTAAAACTTTCATGAAATTCACTTAAGCTAGTCTTTTTTTTTAAGAAAAAAATCGATTTGATTCGAATAAATTATGCTTATTTACGTAAATTGTTTCAGCTTTATTTGTTTTTAAGCTTATATGTTTTGCTTTTAAACTATAATCAACCTTGTTTGGTATTTTAAGGATTCGTTTGATGCATATGCACTTGTGACTAAAATGTTTACGTAAGATTAGACTATATACGTTTACCATCAAAATCATTAAACGAGAGAGAAAATTAATATTTCTTTAATATTTATGAAATTTTGAATTAAAATTCAAATGAATGAACTTTAAGATATAAAATGAATTATTTTTGTTCACTTTTAAAAAAGAATTTTTCATCTAATTTTAGTAAAACCTATTTTTAAGGGGACGACATAATGCGATTTTTGAAATTTCGCCATAATGCTTAATTTTTTTATAGATTTTATAGGGTTGCCAGAAAAATACGTATGATTACCATATGTAACGTGAACAAACTTGGTGATTTATCGCCCCCAAAAATTCCTTACGTTATCAAGCCTCCTTAAAATAGGATTCAACACTTATTTCTTTCGTGGATGAGGTATAGCTGATGACAGTTGGAGACTATGATAATATTAGGATTTTTGCTGTAATGTCACAGTTTTACTAAACTATTCTAGAAATATTTCTTAAAAGTAGAAATAAATGAGTGGGATTGCCAGCTTAAAAAGAAAAATTGCCATGGCAATTGGGAAAAAATACACATAACAGTCTAAAAGAGAATTCTGTACAGTATTTTCTTTTACTAAATATCGTTGCACTTCAACCACAACTTAAATTATTGCATTGTTTTAAGTGATCAAATAAGTATTAGTACTTAATTAAGTACTAATAATATATGTAAAATGTAAGTACTGAAGGCTAATGTTATAACCAGAATTTCTATTAGAAACTGAAAAATTGCAGAAGAAATGCGAAAAGAAAATTCGGTGTTACAGTTTATTCGAATTTAACAAACCTATATTTAAAAAGAGATGACTCAAGAATTACTTTTGAACTAAACTACATGAATACCAGCAACCAAATTGGGAAGAAAGTAAGTAATTTATATTTTTCACAACAAAATAACATATTCGGTAAATAAAATAGCGCCGTAATTATGTATAAATTAGGAAAGGAAAATTCGATTACGTTTTGCTACCTATTCTCTTGTTCAACAGACGCAGACGAAAATGGTTGTAGCAAATTAGTCACGTGATGCAAAACAGCCAATCAAATCAATGGAGTTCGTGCTACAAATAGCATCTATTCATCGCGTAATGGAAGATAAAAGTTTTTTTTTATTGTCGTTGTAATCGTTTGCGGCAGGTGCAGTTGATTTTTATCTTTCGTGCCGAAGACAATAGTCGAAGGAATGGAAAATTGCTTAACAGAAAGCTTCATTTTAAATTTTGAACAGCAGACAAATGACATTTTATCGCCATTAATTAAATTTTCGGCTTCTACTTAATGAAAATTTGAGTTAAAGAAACAAAAGTCTATTTTTCGGCTTATATAAGAAGTGATCAATTCCTTTTGGAAAATTCTGCGAAATTCATTCACGCATGCTGATGATCAAAATAGTAATGTGTTTTTAATTGTTACAACTGCTAAAAGAATTCAATTCGTTTAAACAACTTTAAGCGTTTCAAAGACATTCAAATGTTTTTTTTAAAATTATTCTTACTGTATTTTAAGAAAATTAAGATATTTATATCGGTTATAGTTTAAATTGAAAATTTTAAAAATGTGTATATAATTCTTTTAAAGCTGATTGCTGAGCGAAATGTTTCACTTAAAATGCAATAAAGGAGGAAAGGGTCCGACTATACTTGAAACCCTCAAATATTTTTCTATAATTCAATGTTGCTTACCTGGTTGCCAAGACAAAATGTGCATATCTTCAAACCCTTACTCACCCAACAAAATTCAAAAAGCGGTAGGAAGTGACACCCTTTTACGATCAAGAAAATATGTTTTGTAAACATTTTTTTTTTCAGACGTCGCTTCTCTAAATAAAAGAGGTCTACACAAAATTTATATCTTAATTGTTTTCTAAGTCATACAATTTTCAATTAATTAATTTCTTTTTTGTTTCCAATTGTTTATTATTTCTCTTCAAAATCAAAATGGCTGGAACGGGAACGAAAGTAAACTACACTCTAATTATTAAAGCATTGCTATTTATTTCTGATCTTGTTACGACGTTAATGAGCTAAGATTTTAGTATCAGATAGACGAGATATATTTTTATAAAGCATTTAGCCAGTAAAAAAATAACATAATAAACGCTCTCTAATCCTCAAACTCATTCAATTTCTTGGTTGAGTTGGCAGTGTTCTTCAACTGTTATGCGGCTTTGACTTTTACTCGGTAATGGAAATGGTAAAATTCATGATACCAATGGTAACATTAGGCCAAATTGATCGTTTATTAATTACAACAATTAAAAATACTTATTATTTATAAACTTGTTTTTATTATTAAGTAAAATATGTCTTAAGGTCCTTTGTTTAATATAAATCACATAATGTATCCCAGTGTCATCAAAAATGTCTAAAAATAATGAATGGGCACTACAAAAATGTGAAAAATCAACATCGTCTTAATCACAAAGCAAGATGACACATTAGGAATTCTGAAATAAGAAATGCTATTAAAATTTTACTTTCCGTAAATATATACTCAAAATACTTCCAATATATTATTGTATTTATTCTAAGATACAGTAAATAAAAATAGGTTATACGTGAAAGAATGTACTGAAATTCCTAATTTTAAAAGACTAAGAAAAATTCATCCAGATTCTTATAAACTCTAATAAATTCTTCAATTCTTCTAAATTTCTGTATTATTTTCCACTAATTTTTTCCTATATTCATTTTTAAATTTCTTTCAAGACACTGATAGATTAGTTCTGCATTGAACTTGCTCCAGCCACCACACTTATACCAAAATAGCATCCTCTGAGGCAGCCAATTAAGACACTCCTCTCCGAAACCGATCAACCAATTACAAAGCTTCCTCTCAGCGAGCATCAACTCCTACTAAGATTCTCTCAAATACCTCTAAGACAAGCACTCCTCTTCCTCAGCTAATGAGAAAATCAGTCTATCATCAGACATCTACATTAGATGATATCCATCTAGCAATACAACGATCTATTTAGTTTTTACAGTGACACAAGTTTGAGAGCCCCTGTCGTGTAATGTTTGTCAATTGTTGCCAAAATGTTTCTGCATGGCAGTGGAATACTTTTTTGTAACAATTCTTCCGACTTATCGCCCCTTGAAATTAATGATCTTTTACTTCGGAGGTTCTGGTTGATCGTTTTCTGGAGAATTATATTTCACAAATGTTTGACCTATAGACGCATCTATTTAAATAAATATCTATTGGTGGCTCTAAACATTGAATTCTTTTTTTTTCTTTAACTTTTTTCTTTATCATAACAAAGGTTTGGGTCCAGTTCAGCTACATTAATTTCTTGTTCAAAATTTACATATACTTCCTAGTTCAAATGATACATCTTCATCATCATTATCACTTTATACAAATCAATTATTTTCAAGAGACTTGTGTATTAATACGATATCTTTTGCATCAGAGTAATTAAACTTTTTAGACGAGTCGGCCATGTTGCTAAAACATTACGTTAATTGGAACCTTAAGTCAAATTATACCTATGAACACTTTTATGACAAAAGGTCGAGTTTATCACAGAAATAACACGCAAACTTACGCCATGTGCTCTATCTCGCGAGTTTCCCTTCAACAAACACCTTGAGGTATTTTTATGGTGTCCTAATACAAAATTTTTACCAACGAGTTTAACGTGACTTATGTAGATCACATAAAAATTATCGAAGTGAAATGAAAAGAATTGAGGAGGTGCATACATAAGCGGCGAAGAATTTAGTCATGAAGTTGGTTCTTTAGAGTGTGATAAAGATAATGAGCAGAAATTTTCTAGTGAAATACCGCTATTGGATTTACGTTGAGTAAGGAGCCTTTTAAGTAATTTCAGATTCAGCTGCATAGAGTTAGTGAATCGAACCCTCTACTTTATTTACTCTAAGGTGGCAAAACCGAGTTCATTGGTAAGAGAATGATTAATTTATAATTATAAGCAATTAATCAGTCTCGTATAAGAATTACTTACAGCAGACAAAATTAGGTTCGGGATCAAAATTGAATATTCATTGGCCGAAATAAAATATTTTGGTTATTATTACAGTGTGTTTCTATTTAGTGACAATATAAATAGGGTATATAATGGAAAGTGAAGGAAATAATAAAATAATTTTCAACTTTTCTCTAATAAACTTAAACTAATGAATATTAGATGTTTAACAAGATTCAACTTGGTGGTTAATAAAAGAACTAATTTCCTTTGATTAGTAGAACTCTTCAAACGTCGTGGGCTATGGGTGACTTACATCGAGTCGTGGGTTCGATCCCTGATGTCTTTAAAGACACTTCATGTAGCGGGGCTGATGCACGTTAAACCTGGTCGAGGTCCTAAGTCCTCCTTTGTCGTGGTTTGAAAGTTTGTATAGAGAGATGCCAGCTTAGGTATGGTATTGGTCACTTGATCGATTTTCAAACTTACGAGATCAGTCTACAATATATATAGCTTTCGTGTTGCTTTTTAGTGTGACGCTAGCAAAGCAATCACAGTCATAGATGTAGTTGGATCAGATAGAATAATGTTACTACTGTAGATTTATTCGAAGTTATAACATTATGAAATATCTTTAATTTTTTTCGTTTAGTAAGAAATATCGATATTTTTAGTTCACAGAATACCGTGAAAAGAACATCTTAAGGTCATGAAGTACTTTTTTCCCCTTAAATATCCATGAATTAACGCTATAAGAAATTTTAAGAAGAAAAATGTCTACATATATTTTTTTTCGTCATAAATTGAGAAGATCGAAAAATAGAAAACAAGTATGTTTAAATCGATATGTTTTTAACAAAATAAAATAATCAGATAGTTAATTCAATGAGACCTTAAACTACTTCAAATTTTGCATTTTCTGAGTTTCCTCTGAAAAAAATAGGGAACACTTTTCTGACTCCAGAAATATATAATGGATATCAATTTGATAAGTTGAATGCCTGGAAAATTTAGCTTTAAAATTGCAAATAAATTAAACTCCATAGAAAAGAAATCTGGACTTGCAATTTTCTCAAAAAAAAGTATTTTTTAGAATATTCTGGGTCCTTTTTTCATTACATTTACACCATTTATAGCAGCTCTCTTCAAACTTAGTGGATTCGAGTTCTACCTTTCGGTATAAATGACTTCCCCAATCCACCCTTCGAAAAATTTATCTTCAAATAATATTTATAATAGATCATTATGTAATAGATATTTTACGTATAAACAACAAAAGAAACTTATTGTAATTTTATTTAAAAAAATTGAACAAAAAACTAATGTAATTTACCCATTAACAGTATGGAGTATAACTTAGTTATACTCCAAGTGTCACCTATCATGGTATTATATTTAGTTAGATGGGTATGCTTGCATTTTTTTATGCAAATGTCGACGTTTTAGACCTATTAATATTTTTTGCAGTCACTTTCCATATTCTGCATTTAATTTGAGGGCCGCGGTAACCTAGTGGTCAAGGTCGTGGACTCGCGACCGGCGGTTTTCGTTCAGTCGCGGGTTCGATCCTTGGCCGCCAAAGACCCGCCATGTAGCCGGGGCTGATGCACGTTAAATCTGTTCGGGACCCAAAGTCTTCCCGTTGGCGTGGTGTGGATGTTAGGAGAGGGGGGTGCCAGCTCAGATATCATCCTCGTCACTTGACCGAGGTTCAAAATTACGAGGTCCGTCGCCAATAGCCCTCGTGTTGCTTCTAGAGTGACGTTAATAAAAACTAAACTAAACTGCATTTAATTTGTTTCCATATTTTGCTTTTGTTGCCCAATACATTAAAAGGGATATTTCAAGGAGCACACAACTGAATTTGCTTTTCAATATTTGCTGTCATACAAACTCCACAAAGGTGAATTTATTTTGCATATACGTCGAATGAACAATTGAAAATCCAGAACTACTTGGGCACGTACGTCACTGATGACGCCACGTTACGGACGTCGGCAGCCTACTCACGAAGCCTTTGTGTAAACTAAATGTATTTTTATATTTTCTAGTTACCAATAATTAGTCAAATAGTGTGTTTTATAATTTTCTTTTCGAATTTTTATTTTGATTCGAGGAAACCTGGGGTTCCGTTAAACGTAGTTTGAAGATCACTGATTTATAGTGATGATATTTTCCACATCATAAAATGCGGTTACAGTGAATGCATCTTTTTTCTAATATACAATCATCCATTTTAAATGTACATAAATATTCGTAAAAATATTTTAGGGAAATTTGAATATTAGAGTTAAAAGTTTATACAAAATTTTATTTATTTTTAATTTTAAAATAATAGTTATGTACAAGGTCTAAAATCTTTGTAACTAAAATCTTTATAAATAAAATCTTTTTATGGAGTTTTTACAATATGTACCTAAATATAAGACTTATATAGCTATTAATTAATAATACAGCTATTAATTATTAATTGCTCTATATATAAATAAGATTTCTTTTACAGATATAAATACGCAAGTCTTAAGGTATCTTAACGGTAAAATATAACTTTCATTCCTTTTAATTTTAAAAAGAGAGAATCATTTAAATTTTATACATAAAATAAGCTAATTTTTCCATGTCTAAGATGCCTCAGTTACTTTAACGAATAAAGACCTTTTCATTCGAAAAAATCAAAAGCTTTTAATTTTGGTGTATTACAACTGAAACTCATTACCTTTAGCAAACAGGAGAATCTTAATGAGATAATCAAAATTCACTTTTGTGAGAAACACAACTGAAATAATAATGGGAGTGAAAGAGAATCGATGATAGAATATTAGTTGAGAGCAAAAGCAATGAA
>BMAW01060740.1:0-10630 GCA_019974015.1 Nephila pilipes
GTTTTAGTTTAAAGAAAAGAAATGTGAATCCAAAAATGTAGCAAAAAATTTTCATCTGGCACACTAAGAAATCCATGGAGGAGATAATTGTAATTTCGTAAAAAAAAAAAAAGAAAAGTGTGTGTGTGTGTATCTGGAAACTCTGAACGAGAAAGTTAAGATTTTAAGGTAACTTTTAAGTAAAAAATTGAGTGATTAAAACTGAACATATATTTTAAAACAATTGGTTTTTGTATAATGAGAGACGTAATACTTATTATAACTTTTCTTGGTGTAAAACATTTCAACCTTCACTAAAATTATCTTACCTCATATACCCGACTATACAACTTTATGCCTAAAATAAGAAAGTATTGTAAAATCACAGTATTACTTGAAAAAAATTAGCTTCATTTAATGAATTTTTTTTTATTATTATAATGTTTTTTTAAGGAGTTTAAGCCCTAAGAGGCAGATTTCTTTTACAAAGGAATGTCACTGATTCTTAATTAGCATCTCGAGAAAGTCGAAGGAAAGATGGAATAAGATATCGAAAAAATACTGAAAAATAGTCTCTTAATTTCTAATGCTTGAAATTTCTAAAGGCGAAAATTATTTTCCTTTTCAATTCCATAAGTATTCCTCAAAGTGTTCCTTTTGTCATTGACTGAAGAAATATAACATAAAGGGATAAATGATATTACTGACCCTTAGCCTTTTGACAGAAATATTTTTCGAAGAGTGGAAATTTTGAAGTAAATTCCAAAAATTGTGTATAGACTGTTGCATAGCTTTCCCCGAAAGACTTCAGCTAGGATAAAAAGTCCACTATTAAACTATTTAGTAATTAATTTCAAAATTATTTTTAAGGAAGAATTTAAATGAATACGCGTGTTTTTTTCATTAAAAGCTATGAATTTGTAGTCAGTTTTCAGTACAGTTGTAAAGATATTATTATTAATTTATTTTCGTCATAAATCAGATTTTATCAATTATTTGCATCTAGAATGTAAATGTTATTACTACTCTATTCAATAACTAGTACAAGTATTTCCCGTGGTTTAGTATATGCTTAATGTTTCAAAAATTATACTTTCATTTGAATCATTTGAAATAATCTATATTTTGGACTATTAACAGATAATTATATTAGACTCTAAGGGGCTATTACTTTAGTCAAGCAAAAAAATTTCGTAGCTGACATTTTTCATAGCTGACCACTTTTCGAAATAAAACGTGAAATGCGTGATATTTGGTTTTTGAATATCTTTTCGGACCAAGCCCTAATCAATCAATCAAATTTCATTCATTTGTATTATTATCATTTGCTTCAATTCTAATATCCAATTGAGGAAATTAATTATTTAAAAGAAATTAGCACTTTTGTTGCAAATATATTTTCTTTGCAAAAGTTTATGTAGTATTCATTTTAATTGTAATGTATTTAATTTACATAGTTTAGATAAAAATTTGTAAAAAAATAATTTCTCCTTAATGGAAGCAGAATTTTTTCACGTCTCTGAATTTTCATCCCAACAGTTAAATTATAGCATAAATAGATTCTTCAATTATTTAAATTGCATTTAATATTTAAATAGGTATTAAAATAGATAGATATCTTATAAATATAATTTAATAGACAATCATAGCATAAATGGATTAATTATTAGAGTAAATATTTTAGTATAGGGCGTTACCGTCTAATATTTTAGTAAATTGATTGTTTAAAAAGTCAATATACCTAGTAATGTCAATTATATGATGTAAATGGATAAATTAATTTAGAGTTATCTGGTACATAGCCTTCAAATAGTGTTTTCCTAATATCTCCAAAATTAATGATTGTATTCGAATGTATTTTAGATAATAAACTATTTAGACCATTATCTACCTAATCATGCAGACAAATCAGAAATTTCTAAGGAATAGGTACATTTAGAAGTTAATTAAATATGCTAATTCAGTTAATTAATTCATCCGTATACCCCATAATTTAGTATTCTTTCAGCCATTGACATTAGTTGCCATGAGAAATACGAAAGTAATTGGGTTCCCATTAAATCTGATGATTGTACGTAAATGACTAATTGTGTGTGCATGATTAATTTTAAATAACAATACTTGAATTAATTAATTTTAACTCAAACTGTATGTGAGATCCTTTTAAATTACTTTAATTTTAATATTTAAACTATTCTAAGAAAATAAGCAATGAGAAAATGTTCGGAAAAAAAATTAAGATAATATCATCATGTACATTGTGACATTCTTAGTAGTCAACATACATCCTCAACAATGGTAATTTTTTCATGTACGAGTAATTATAAAAATTCATTAGCTGTAATATTTTTGCATTGAAATGCAATTTGCGTCAACACATAGTTATATAAAATAGATTGAAACATTTCAAATTGGTAAACGGAAAACAATTAAATTTAATGATAATCACATAATCCAATATATTTACAAAATTGTACATTTACAAAAAAAATTGCATAACTTATGACGGAGAAAATAATCTCTTATCGCTTATTTCAGTCTTGTGAATCTGTAATTTCTTGCAATCTCCAAGCATTGAGGCAATAGTATTGTATGTGATATTTGATGTATCGTCATACCACGATTGCAACGATGCATTCTTAAGGAATCTTCTCTCATCCCAGACACTATATTTTTTTCTATCAGATTTATCCTATACGTGTTCAGTGGAACTCAAATTCAGAGGCTGAGAAAGGGTATGGGGTTTTGTAGATACTTTGAACAGAAGTCAATATTTCATTTTTTTACAACGTTTTTCTGAATTTCACTTGGTGTGTGTGAATGTGTGTGTGTGTCATCAAATTTTCGATCGTTAATTTAACCAACTTCTCATCAAGCTAGAGCTTTGAAATTTTGGGAATCGTTCGAACTTGCCTAACAATGCAATATTTAGACGTTTGCGACAAGTTTTAACTCATATTTTTTTTAAATAATGCAGTTTAGCCCAATCACTTGGCGCAATTTGAATAATTGCCAAACTTGGCGAATTTTTTTGTTTTTTGTTTTTTGGCTGAATGTTAAGTCCGCTTCGCGGACCAATTTAGCAACATTTGGCAAAAGATCACCAAATAATTCCTGTCTCCAAGAGTGGTTTGACTAAACTGTATTCCAACCATTTAATTTACCGGATTAATTAATTTTAGTTAGTTTTAACGCTGTTATGTATTTCACTTGGTGTGTGTCTATATGTATGTGTATCAGTGTGTCATCAAATTGTCTATTGTTAATTTAACCAACTTCTCATCAAGCTAGAACTCTGAAATTTTGGGAACCGTTCTTATTTGCCTGACAATGCAATATTTAGATATTTGCGACCAGTTTTAACTAATATTTTAATAATTTTTTTAATAAACTTTGCCACCATATAAAAACATTGTTTTGAAAAACGTTGGTTTTTATTTCGAATTATTATCATCATCATGCAAGATGATTCACTGAAATCGAAACCCAAAGCTGTCAGTAGATGTCTGAAATTCACTTTGCAATATCATCTAGTATTTGAAACGGTATATAGTACCCTTCAGTAAAAGTTAATTTCAAAACAGTAGCTGACTTAGACCTCTAACTATAACTATTCCTCCAAAATACTTCAAAGATGAAATAGGATTTATGCCATTCGGAGCCACCCAATATTACCACCTCCATTACTTCCAAAAGCATTGTATTTATTTTTTTAAGGATAAAATAGACATTTTTTTAAAAAATTCGAAATCGTAATGGATATTCTCATTATTAAAAAACAGTTGCACCTTGTAGGAATACACAGATTGAAATGATACTTGAATGTATGTTAGAACTCACCAACAAAAATGATTAAAAACTGATGTAGGGAATGACCAAATTCATTAGACAAAACTTAAAATCATTACAACTCACAATAGTATGTAGGGCCCCATTATATCTAATGTCTTCTGCCACTATCATGGCATGGATTCATAGAAACTCTTTAAGCTAAATTGACTCGATTTATTCCATGAAGAGTGAACAACAGTCTGTACTTCTAACGAATTTTTTAGTAACGGTGGAGTCTTAACAGAACAGCCTATAATATTCCATAAGTTTACTATGCATCATAGATCTGGGATGCGGTTGGACATGTTACTATGTCCAACAGCGAGAACAGAATAATGTGTCATTAAGGCAAGCTTTTGAGAAACAGTATTATAAATACGAGTGTTGTCTTGTTCAAATAGACTGAGATGGGTCGTCACAAAAGGAATGTTCACTGTCAAAGGGTCTCATTAACGAGACAGCTCCAAATATGTTGCTATACACGGCATGAATGTGAGATAAGTACTTGAGATAGCCACGATGTGAATCTGAGTGTTGTTTTGTTCAAATACAAAATTTACATAGACGTTCTCAAAAGGAAATGGTCACTTGTTGACGGACCTCCCTAACGTATCTTTCGGCTGTCAAAGTGACTCTGATGAAGATCCACTAACGATGATTTACATTGTACAAAATCACATCTACATGTCTTTACACCCTGTTGTCGGGATATGTGACACATGACAACAAATCATCCATTGAGGCTCTGACCATGTTCTATTGAAGCACATGGGAATCGCACCAAGATAAACCTGAGATAATCTCTAAAGATGACTCGCTGTCCTTCAGCATTTAAGCGTGTTCCTAAATTTTTGGCATCATTGCAATATCTGGTGACGTGCCTCTACTGTCAAAGGCTATCCACGTATTGGTATCCATACAAAATATCCAGAAGCGTGCAACCGTCTTATAATGTTATTAGTACTTACAGGATTATACAGAGAAGGCATCGCTGTTTGTAAAATATACAGAATTGCGGCAGTTGGTGCGCATCGCTCTGGCGGAATAAATTTTTTTACTATCCCTAGTCGTAGTTCGTGTAATTAGTTCTCTTTAATCCTACTTATGGAGAGTGACTACCTCATTGAACCCAATTCCCCCAACAATGCGAAACAGTAACTCCTAATATTACGCGCAATCCATCGGAATGACCACCCGTCATCATGTAGTCCTAAGTTGCGCCTCTTGTTAAAGGCGTAGACCTGTTCAAATGGCAGTCGATTTCTTTTCAAAGTTATGCTGAAATTCAAAGGGATAAATTAAAAATGAACCGTCTTACTTGGATCAAAATTACATTCTAAGAAAGGACCTGTTAAATAGTCCCTCGTAGCGTGGTAAATTACGTGTTTTCTGAGACCATTAGTGTCAACGTGGCATACAATTGAATCATTTGAATATCTAAGTGACACGGAACAATTTTTTTAATTTCAATTTACAAGTCTTGCTTTCTTTTTGGTGCAACATATTTTAGACCTCGAGTGTTCATTCATTAAAAAAATTCATCCTTTTCCTTTGATTTTTTTCTCAGTAAGTAAATGTTTTTCTTCGCTAAATTCAGCTATACATTCTTTCTGATTAAAGAATTCTTGTGAAAGTTTCTGCATTTCTAACCGTCACAACCAAACATTCTTTTAATTCCTGACCAACCAAGCATTCAACTCACGCTCCTAATTATCATATGTCGTCTGGAGAAGGCATATCCGTTCTTGTGCTGCAGATTGACCTAAAAATTATTTAAGTTTCTGAAACACCGGAAACATACCAAAACGCTAATGACTATTACTCTCTCAGGTAATTATGAATCGTGTTTACATAAAGTGAAATGTTAAAATAGTTTTTCATACTTAGAAAAAAAATATTTTAATTCCTATCATATTGTATCATAGTGTACTAGTTGATGTCCTGAGAATCAATCGCAAGGGAAGTATTTAAGAATATTCAAACTTGTTACTGAAGGAACTAGATAGAAAAGAAATGAAATATCGTTGTGTGAAACTAATATATTACTACTTCGATTTTTACTAATCCTAATGAATGTTATGAATTCGTATAGCCGCAGGGGGGCTTAACTTCTATAGGTAGGTACAAGCATTACGACGGGAAAAAACCCTAATGATCTTTTTCATGGGTTTTACTGTACATGGTAAGCACGGCTTTTCGCAATTAAATTCAAGTTACTATCACGATACCTAAGCTGGAACCTCCCTTTCATAACTTCCTCACCATGCAAACAGGAGGACTTAGAACCTCGAACAGATCAGACGTATGTCAGCCCCCTACGCGATGGGTATTCAGTGGCATCAGGGCTTGGACTCACGATTCGACGAAAATAACACTGACCGCTACTAGTCCACAGAGGCCACTCCGTAGCGATCCTTCCATTTATTCAATTCTCCTTCGTGTCAGGCAATTTTTATCTTTTTGTTTCATTTTTTCAAACGTCTAGATCACAGTTACTCCTTGTTTGGGGCAACATAGCCATATCTGGCGCTTGCACAATTAAACTTCCTCAACGCTCCCAACTACTCATTTAAATATTCGATTTAAAAAAGTAAAAAGGATTACTTTCAATTTTGATATCGTGATAATAATGATTGAAATTTAATTCATCATTTTTTTCAGAATGGATAATGGTTATTCATCGGCTTCTACAGAAGGATCCTTTCATATCTCAGGTTATAAGAGGAACAATAATCTAAGATTGAGACAATGAAATGTTATGTTGTTAGTCAGGGATCAGTTATTTGCTGTTAATTTTCATTTTTTCCTCTTTGCTCCTAAATTCTGCTATGGAAACGAATTCCTCATGAAGGTAAAGCAAAGGTTATAAAATGTTAGTCATAAAAAATATTAAGACCAAAATTACTGTTAATTATTAAATGAATTATCATGAATTACTTTAATCATTTAATCACTAATATGAACTATTTAATCATTATTACTTATAATTATTACATGAATTAGTATGAATCAGTTTAATCATTTCATACGAGCTGTATCTTAGAAATTTTCTTGTTTCGTTTTTCTTTGAAAAATATATGTCTCCTCTTATATAGTTGAATTGATATACAAATTTTGGGAATAATTAAATACAGTAAAGCCTTGCGAAAAAAAAAATCACAAAATATTTTCAAAAAACAAAAATAGTTTTTGTCCTTTTTTGTGTAAATCACGGTTTTTAGCTTAATTTTCCATTTGAAAGACTCGATGTCGAAATTATATTTGAAAAAAGAAAGCTGTAAATTATCTGAACTTGGAATGTAATTTTTTTTTTACTGTAATTTCATGACTTTTCAAATATACTGAAAATTCTTACTTCAAATGTCCTTAAATATAAAACGGGAGCTCGTAGAATTTATCAAAATCTATTCTGGACAATATTTGAAGATATGATACAGTTATAGGAGGGGAAATATTTAAGCTCTATAATTTTCGCAGAACTATACGCGAGTTTAAAAGATTCCTTCATTTATTTTATTAACATGTAACGGATTTAAATTATTTAGGTATAAGCGATAAGAAATGTGATAATACTTGCGTATGGGAAATTGTCGTTAATTTACGTACAGGATACTGATGGTAAATACGTCTCATTGTGACGAATTTCATTAATTGACGTAAAGAATTTTGGTGGTAAATAAATCTCACTATTACGAATATCAAAGATATCTTTGAAACATACTTATTTCACAGTTTTTTAAATTTTTAGATAATATTAAACTTGAAAATAACTTAAATCATATGCAAAAATATTAAGGGTGTATTTAGATCTTACCTAGTTAACAGTAGCTTCAGCATCTACAAAACCGTAGGATGTAAAAACCTACTTTTTGATTGCTACCTATAAGCGCTATTTCAAGCTAAAATTTTGGTTTTAAATTCATGCTAATGAAATTCACTCTATATTACAAGTTTGAGTATTTCAACTGTAGTAATGTACTGAAGCAAGTGTTCTTTACAATATATTTACGCATCAGTTTCAAAATAATAGAAAAGGGGGACACATTACTGCATACAGTACGCAATCCATATGTTCTTATTACGAGACATTAACTTACCTTGCCTTTAACCATGATTTAGAAATGCGAAACGTATTGGCTGCGAGTAGCTGATGCATGGATCGAGCAGAAAAACACATCGGAAGTGTTTGATACAACAAAAATTAATCAGTTTTAAGACAACTTAGTCTTTCATAGCATATTATATTTAATGTGAGTACTCCTAATTATTACAACATTAACAGTATCATCATCACATGAGGAAGATAGTAAAAGTTTTAAGAGAAATGGTTAGGGGATCTATTTTTAGTTGACATTATTAAATAATATTCCCCCTTTTTAAATTTTGAATTATTACTCCTTTTCTGTGATTCAATATTTAAGTCTAAATTTAAAATTCTTCATGAAAAAGAAATAGCAGAAACAGAAATAATCACAAATTTTCTTTTAAAAGTATTTTCTCTTATTCGAATGTTTATTTTGCTAATAAAAATACAATATAAAAATTACAGAAATTTAAAACACGCTCACACATGCACGTACAAAAACACACACACATATGTATATAACAAAAAAACGACGCACCAAGAAGGAGTTGCCCGATTGTAATGACATTTCGTATGCAAAGACATTAGGACCGAACATGCAAATGATTAAAATTTGGTGTCCAATGAATGAATAGCGGTAGCTACAGCACATCAGAACTGCACACTCAGCAGGTGTATATAAGAGACGATTCTCAATCTGATGGTCACATTTTTTGTTGCATTGTGATTTAGAATAAATTTCAATAAAGGAAAAAAGCCTCGCCTTAGGATTCGAGTATCTGCACGAATTCCAGAGAGGTAAATCATACTGAAAGAGAAAATCGCTCCTCATATGGATCGAAGCGAAGCGGCGATTAGAAGGTGCTGGTAAGAATGGGTGGACAGAGGCAGATTTCAGCTTCATGATGGTAGTGTTCGACCAAGGGTCATAGCAGATCGGAAGGACAGAGTGATTGTCATATCAGCTGTTACAGCACCTGATTCATCTTGGTCACCCATCAGAGGTGCGACCCGCACTCGAGTGTCCGCTATTACCATTCACACATGGCTGATAGAAGAAACTCTTCGCTCGTACCGACCGCTACGCCACCTGCCTCTCACGCCTGCACACTCTCTATTCAGATTACATTGGTGCTTAGCTCGATCAGGTTGAAATAATGCTGATTGGGGACGTACAGCATTTAACGACGAATATCGCTTCCGACTGTGTGCTGACGATCATCGGAAACGTTTCTGGAGACTCCCAGGACAGCGTGCTGATCCTTTTTTCAATATTGCGCTCCACACTGGCCCTAAACCAGGAGTTATGGTATGGAATGCCATTTCCCTTGATAGCCGGATCCCTGTGGTTGTCATTAGAGGCACACTTACAGTACAGCGGTTCGTTGACGATATTTTTTGAGACCTGTTTTGCTACCGTTCCTTTTGTAGTACCCTGGCCTTATTTTTCAGCAAGATAATGCCAGACCACATACGGAACGTGTTGCTATGAACTGTCTTACAGCTTGTCATACATTTCCTTGTCCAGCCAGATCTCTCTCAAATTGAGCATGTCTGGGATATGATGGAAAGGCGACTGCATATACCAGATAATGTTAATGATTCAACCCGACAATAGGAGCAAATGTGGCAAGCAATACCGCAGGAGACTATCAGGGAGCTTTATCACTCTACGTCACGTCGTGTGGCAGCTTGCATCCAGTCTAGAGGTGGGTCAACACCCTTTTGAGCTAGTTATTTTGTAATTATATTATTCTGAAATAATTTATTCAATTTATCTGAAATTTTAACCAGTTTCTATTCTGTATATAATTTTCCTATCCACCAATTTCTGTCTCCATCGGGTAACTCGTTCTTGGTACGTCCTTTTTTAGAGTGTATATATGGGAGTGATGTGAATATAATGATAGATGATTAAGTTCTGAATGATAAACGGTGATTATTCACAAAGACTAATTTAGTGGATACAATTGACTTCTGTAAAATTTGGTAATTTGAGGGAAGCAATAAAAAGATAAAAACATCGTTCACTGAAATAATACTTAACAAAATCGCCATGTAGTATGCTGGTTCCAATTGTAGTAAAATAGAGCTTCATTTCTTCTAAATATATTAAATTTAATTTCAAAACTCTCTATTGTTTATAAAGAGAATCTTTTTACATGTTGCAATTAACCCATAATATTATAATGTGGTTTAACTGCATGATATAAAAAGCTGTAAATTGCATGATGTTCATTTGTAATGCCCATTATAAAATTGAGTTATTCGAAATCTTGAAGTTTTTACTAATTTATTTATTAGACGTGTGGACGATATTTTTAGGTTACGTAAATTATGTACATTGAGGATGCATTTTGATTTAAAAATGTTCGGATTATAATTAATGTAATTTACACAAATGATGAATTAAAATGTAATTTTTACTCTTATTATTAAATCTATGATTTCCGTTCAAATTATACTCTAATAGAATTATGTTTTAATTATTTGAAAATAAATATTCAAAAGAAAGAAACATTTAAGCTTTTATAAAATAGTTAAATAGTTATAGTTTGAATTAATAAAAATTACATCATTCAGCAAAAAAATTCAACGAATTAGTGTTCAGCAAAATATGAGAAATAAAACTGGAATGGATGAGTGTTTCTAAAGGATTAATGTGACAAGCAGCTAAAGTTCGAAAGTGTGGGGAAAACGTATTCGAGAATTCTTCATCCCAAATGAATATTTTTT
>BMAW01060745.1:5018-20367 GCA_019974015.1 Nephila pilipes
TATTAATTCTATTTTAGCATGAAATCAGAAATTTTTTAAATTTAAGAATACTCCCTCATTATTCTAGAAAATTCATTCAAAAATAACGTATAAGTAAATGGGAAAGAACCGTGAGTGTGTCTTTTTCAAAAAACTTTATTTATGAGATTTCTTTTCTCTTCCCCTTCCACACAAAACAGTCGATCATTCCTAAATTTTATCGTTCAATTTTCTCAGTTTCATATCTTTAGTACTTTGTTTTAGAAAATATATTATTATTATAATGCATTAAGAAAAAATTTTCAGGGCAAGAAGATGAAACTTTCATCTTTATCTTTCTTTTTCAAAACTACATTCAAGTCAAGTGTGGGTTATGAACTAACCTTTCTAACTTAGTCCACAGTCCCAGAAGAGATTCATTTACATTTTGAAACGAATGTTTTTAATTTTATACTCTTTTCGAATGAAAATCAATAAGCAAACATTATTGTGGAGATTGGCGTCGGTATATTGTCAAGAACCACACTCATTTTAGTAGTAAATATGGTTTATTAAAATATGAAAAATTAAAGAAAAAGACGGACACGCATTTCTGCGTGCTTACATCTCGAGATCAAACCATCTAATCTAAGTTAAAGGTGGCGCTGCTGTAGTGCAGTGGGACAATTCCCACATTCGGCCATCCGACAATATCACCTGACCTCAGGTGAGCCAGTAAAGGTATAATTAAAACAATGATATATATGCATACAATATTAACAAAATAATAACACAATTGAAAATTAAGAACATACTCACTGAAAAGTTGATTAATCTATGGTTGAATAGTAACAATTACGAAAATTCAAAAAATTTACGCTACTTCACAATATCTGAAAAATTGAAAAGAAAAATTAATACACTAGAAAAACACAAAATAATGAAAAAAATGAAATTCTTTCTATAATATAAAAAAGAATAAGGGAAAAAAATAATGTTTTTTTAAAGTACGAATGAAAATGTCATTTCATTAGTTCATCAGGTAATAGCGTCATTAGTCCAATGTTTGAGATATTCAGCACACGTTATAGTTTTCGCTGGACCTTCAAAAAAGCCACACTTATGAACATCGTAAGTGTCATTCGGTTTGATTTTCGTTATCTTGTATGGACTTAAATATTTTGGTTTCATTTTGAGTCTTGGTCCAATTTGAGTACGTTTGATGGCGACAAGATCATGAAGCTTGAAAATAGTTGCTGCTTTTCACCGGAGGTTGTACTTTCTTCTGTTTTCATCTTGAACTTTTAGGATTTGTTGTTTAGCTTGTTTCCTAAGCTCATCACGGTTGTTGACGAAATCGGCTTGGATTTCTTCATTAAATAAATTTGTGATATTGAGATTTTCTGGCGTCTTCATTTTAGTACCAAAAGTAATTCGAAGGGAGTTGTTTGAATACTTCGTTGGAAAGTTGAATTTATAATTCTTTGGACTTCATTGACGTGCATATACCATTTTTCTGGATTGTCTATGGAAAGTTTAGATATAACTGTTTCGATTGTAGAACTCAAACGCTCTACTTGTCCATTTGCTCTAGGTAATCCGGTGGTGTTTGGGAAATGTTCGATGTTTTCGGTACTGCAATAATCTTGAAACTGTTTAGAAGTGAATGCGGTACCATGATCAGAAATAATTCGAGATGGATTGCCAAATATGTATTTTTGATTTTCTAATTTTGCAATAACTTCTCCAGCATCTGTTGACTTCGTTGGGTAAAGCCATACGAATTTTGTAAAGGAGTCAATGACGGCAAAAATATATTTATAATTCTTGTTTGTAGTAGGGAATGGGCGTAAATGGTCAACATGATATGTGTGTAGAGGAATGGCTGATTTTTCGATAGGATGTAGTAGACCATCTTGTTGTAATATTTACCAATAAAAAAGTATTCATAACTTAGAAACAAGATTAAAAGCTTAAAAAAATACGATTTTTTAACTTCCTTACACATGAAGGCATCTCTTACTCAATTTCACATTTGTAAAAACTGCTGTTCAAAAAATACCACACATTTGGAGCAATAAGGAGAAAATTCTAAATTTAAAATATATGTCAACTTAAAACACAAGTCGACAGCTTTAAGTATGGTATTAAATTCAATACAGTTCTGTTCAAAAACAATGAATATCTGGTGTGGTTTGCCCTTCTCCCCAATAATTAAAACGAAGGTCCGTTTCCTTTCTCCCCCAAGTAATCTACCTTCTCTCATGAATTTATCAACTCCTTCTCCAACCTAAAAGTAAAAATAAGAATTCATTTAAGGATGGTTTATACCACCCATCTTGTTTTTCTGCTTATGTAATTCAATGGGGGAAACCTTGATACTGAAAGCAACAAGTATATTAATTAATATATGAATATAGTATATACAAGTATATAATTAACTTTCTGAGATACAAATCTTTATTTCACCTTTCTCCTAAATAACTTTCTGAGATACAAATCTTTATTTCACCTTTCTCCTAAATAACTTTCTGAGATACAAATCTTTATTTAACCTTTCTCCCATTGAATTACCTTAGCAGTAGAAAAACAAGATGGGGTAATCACTCTTAATTGGATTGAATAAAGAGTGAGGGTTTAATATGCTAAGCTTTGTTTACTCATGTTCAAAATATTGACATTATTTAGTAAGGAATTTCAAGTAAAAGAATACTACATACTGGAATAAACTGAATAAAGTGATCCAATGACTGTGAACATGTGGGACGAATCCTTAATTCCTTAGCCCCATTTCGCTTAAAGACTCTTTGCGGAAGCAACAGTGGCAACAGGACAAGAGCACAGCATATTCCTGAAGATAAAAAGATCTCCAAATTAAACAAAATATTTAATCAGGGTATAAAATATTACCCAAAGACCATATACTTAGACTATTTTTACTACATGAAATAACATTTTTAATCCTTTGGTTCAGTTTGAAGAAGAAATTAACATTCAAATTTTTACCACATTAAGAAGGAATAAAATTTTGAAAGCCTTTAAATCAGATTTATTTTTTTAAAAAAATGTCTCAATAAACAACAAAACAATGTTCCTACTTTCAGTTGATGTCTCAGTTGAATTCAGGTCAAAATTTAAACTGTTTGCCAACTCTTCTGCACACTTCCTCCCACAGTGCTTAGCTTGGTGAATTATTAAGTTAGCTGACACACCTAACACATCGATCAATAACTCCAAAGACTAACCCAGAGATGGCGCTCGTAGTAAACCAGTAACCAGGTCTTTCTAGAGTACTAACCTTTGCGTGAAACGTGTCAAAATTTTAAGTCGATCGGACCAGGAAAAAGGTTTTTTGAAGTGAAGTGAAAAAGGTTTTTTCCAAGTGGGTGCCGCGATTGCAAAAACAGCAACGAGTCGATGATTCAGAAAGCTGTTTATCGCTTATTTACTGCAACAAAAAGATTTCTCGGTGGAAAAATAAATATAATGGGGATTAAAAAGATTTTGAAAAGCGTTGGAACGATTGTATCACCATAAAAGGTGATTAACAAAAGGTGTTATGTTGATGAATAAAAAAAAATTTTGCAAAAAAAATGTTGTTTTCAATTTTAGACTCGGGAGTTATTGATCGATGTGTTAATTCGAGACATAAGCTATCACTCTTTTGTTTACCATACAGCAATTTAAATTCTTCTTTTATCTGTAAGAAAATTGAGGGATCAGTTACATTTTAGGCTTAAAGAAAGGTTTTAAAACAATGCGAAACAAACTTTATTTACTTACTACATGTGGGCTTAGAATTCTAGGCCAATTACTGGTAATATTAGTAGAATTTTTCAAAATTTCAAATCTCCTCCCTTCAAATGTTTCTTTCGTAAGTTGAACCACTTTTTCCAGGGGAGGTGTGTTTTTTTTCAGGAACTGCTGCTTTTGAAAGAATTCTACAGAAGAATCTTCTTTCCCAGGATATTTTATTTCGGGTTTTCCTTTAATTAGACCAGGCTTTCTCTGAATTCTCAAGTCTTGCTTTTCAACAACTGACAGGTTTCTCGCTCTAAAGTTTTTAAACCGGTCAGCAATAAAACCAGTTGCAGGCCCACACCTGGACTAAACCACTGTTCCTATAAAGTAAAAATGTTTTTAAAAAAAGCTTATTTACATATTACTTAAATTCTTTTGTTTGATGCAAAATTTAGTTAATTTCAAGTACATTGCAGTCGAGGTCAGTAGTTTAAACAGATTTTGTTTTGTGGCTTTGAAACTCTCTCTAAAAAATCGATTTGCGGTTTCATTTCGAAGATATTTTGAATTAAAAATAAAGAAAATATTTTTTTTCCTGATTTTTTTCGAGAAGCGGAAATTAATCTTTTGATAATTAGATGCTGATGTTATAGGAAAATTATTGACATGAAATACTGTAGTCTTAAGTCCGGTTTAACAGCCGTAGAAACTAAACTTGGATGGACGCCTTTGAAAAGGGATCGTGTAGAATTGATAATATTTTACCATCATTCTCAATGTATTTCCTATCAATACCTGCGAATAAACTTCAGGATCTTGGAAGTTTTAGGAATACCATCCGAAATTGAAAAAGAGAAAATTGATCTTAATTTAAAGGATTTATTTTTGATTTACATTTGAATTAATATATTAAATCGTTTTAGAATAATAACATTTTGAATGTAATAAAACACAGAAAACTTGACCAGCCAGTAAAAGACATGGATATCAATGAATTTGTTCAGTTTATAGCTGTCACCCAGAATCTTTCATTCCTCTCCTCCAAAACATGAAAATATTTACGATTACAATTTTGTTTATTTGAGAACATATGAACACTGATTTATTTTATTCATGAAATACAAGTTTGAATAAATTGACTCTTTTTGCATTTGTTTTAAAATATGTATATCATATTGAAATTTAAACTACCCAAAATTATACCTGATTTGTTATAAACGAATTTTTGATCTAATAAACACATATAACTCTTTTTAGGTACAATTTGTAAAATGGACTAAAATTAATAGTTGAATATTATTTTTACATATTGTGAATATTTTGTACTGAACTTAAACATATATTTTAGTCCCTTTAAGGTTGGAGAAGCAAATCGTAAGCAATTTTGCATTCATTTTGATATTGAATATAAAAAGCTCCTCGGCTATTCAAAAGTGAAGTGGTTTAGTTTGAAAACAGCACACAAACAGAGCACAAATAGAGTGCATTTTGAAATTGTATGATCCGCTTCGGTCAAGTTATTTAAATTTAAAAAATACCTTACATTTGGGAAAAAAAAAAAAACATCACCTTTCAATAGATCAAAACATACACTCCCTTTTCTCTACAGCCAGACATTATTTTTCTGTAAAACTACCCAAGAAATTAAACATCATAACATTTCAGCTACAGTTTATTTTATTCCGATATAGAACGAGATATGACGATAAATTCGTACCATTAATACTAAAGAATAAACTAACAATTATGTATGGTTATATTCCTGGGATTAAGAATACATTTCTAAAATTTAAAATTGCTTACAAAATTTATTATGAATTCTTTGAGGAAATGTCTGCCAACTTCACTGAACTAAAGTGTTTTAAGTGTACTGTTTTGAAAGACAAATTAAAAGGGAAAAAGTTTCTCTCACTGCCAAATTTGTAATAACTGATATGTAAGATGTAGTAATCGATGACAATTTTCTGTTAAAAGATATAATACGAATATGTATTTAAAGTTTGAAAACACCAAAGAAACAGAAAGGTGAAAATTAAAATGTGGGATTGAAGATGGCTAGAAATATTTTGACATTTTGAAGAATATATACTCCATTAAAATTTAAAATTATTTATTGAATGTAAAATATATTACCTTTGCACAAAAGTGGATGTAGATGGGGTATTTCGCTTAGAGCAGAGGTATTCAACCTCTTGCACTTTGGGGAACCTTTGAGCTTACCAATACCTTCAAGGAACCCCTTGATCAAACAGCCGAAAAAATAGGATATCAAAGCTCTTTATCTTAATCAAATTTACAAAATTATTATTGCATTTCTATTTTTTTATTAGAAACGTCTTAGTAAGATTAATGAATGTTAAGGTAGCGAAAGTTTTTTTTTTTTTTTCTAAAATATGGCCTATGCATAATAAACAAAAGCAACATTTTTTTAAATATAACAAATAATGGAAAAAAAAGAAGAAGAATTTTAATGACTTGACCGTGATTGTTTTTTATTGCAAAGTATTTTTACGTCTGTAATAATTTCTGAAATCATCAACCTAATGTCTTCTTCAGCATCCGATCTATTTCTGTATTTTGTTTTTGTCGCAGCGTACAAAGAGAAAGATTTTTCGCATATATAGGTTGAAACATATGATATTAGATGTTTCACAACTCTTACGGCAATTTCATGATATTATTTTCTATTGTCAATCAAAAAATACATTATAACACACTTAACTAACTTTTAATTTCAATTGAGTGTACATCAATGTGATATATCAATCAAACTGATATACACTCAATTTTTTCTTTTGTTGGGAGTTCGGAGGTTTTCTTCTTTTATTGGGTTTAGTTTAGTGTTTTCTTATTAACGTCGCACTGGAAGCAACACGAGGGCTATTGGCAATGGACCTCGTAATTTTGAACTTCGGTCAAGTGCAGAGGACGACACCTGAGCTGGCAACCCCTCTCCTAACTTCCACAACACACCAACTTCTTTTATTGGGAGTTCAGTGAATTAAAAGTCTTAAAAAGATTTTGGATCCAAGATAATTTTTTATTTTGAACAGTATTCAAAAAATGTTTTTTGCAGATCTGATATATGTTTGACCAAACTAATTTTTACATTTTTATGAGGATCAGCGTTACCGTCCACTAAAATATTATGCAAATTACTAAAGCATTTAATATTATCTTTCAAAATAAATTATGTTCAAAACTTCAATTTTAAAACAGTGGCGCCAATTTTACTTCATACCTTGAAAATAATGAATAAGTGTGCATTCTTCACCTGATCCAAAAAACGCCTAAATATGTGACCTAATGCGTCTCGATTACTTTATTTGAAACACGTGACTTTTACGAAATTTAAGATTTTATTTTATCCTTAAAATATTTATTGATATTTATTTTTACAAGCAAACTGCTTCTGAGAATTCAATCTTCTATAAAAATTAAACTTTTATGACAATTCTGGCGCTTTGATTAAGCAAATAGTGCTTGATAGCAAATACTAATCATTAATTTTTTTCAAAACATGCAAATAATTTTGTATTTCCTTGGTATCGTATTCAATAATGAATATAGGGTGCTTTTTCTCGGTTAAAATCGTAATATTAAAATTAAAAAAAAAAAAAGTTTTTAAAAATTACAGAAAAAAGAATTTTTCTATTGTTTGAAGCAAACAAATATTTTTCAACTATGAACCCACCAATTTTTATCAAGCTATATTTTTTTATTCTTCATTTGTTGGAACGCTTTTATTGAAACTCAATAGATCGGGCGAACATCTTCCAAGTTCTGATCTGTGAATTATCTGAACCCCATTCCTGCTTGCTTGTAGCCTGCCGTTCAAGATTTCCCCTAGGCAACGAAATCGCTTACCTAAGCGTCGGATCTAAGCAATTAAAATGCCCAACCCAAGGGGTTGTGTCGACCACCCGCGTCATAAAAGGGGGGAGGAACAGAAGGCTCTTGCATTTTCGAAGAATTTGTGTATGGAAAGGGAAAACTTTTCGGGACCTTTAGCTGTGCCTAAGTAGATCGCTTTCGGTATAGCTTTCCACAAAAAAGTAAAACACTCGGAGGGTTAAATACCAAATTTGGAAGCAGCATAGTTCCGACTTTTTTCACCTGGTTAATAATATCCCATTCGACTCTGTTCGTCCTGAAAAACAAATTATTTCTCTTAACAAATTTTCAGATCCCTCAAAGCGGGAGACATACACTGACGGATCGGAGAATGGATTCGAAACTGGGTTCGCAGTGTGTGTCTTCCACCGGGGGGTCCTAAATAGGGTGTACATTTTTAAATGTATTCTTATAATTCAGTTTTTGACGCTGAGCTTTCGACCATTGGGGGTTGCTATATGGTGGGCCGTCTCTCACATAACTTCAAAGTTTCTGTTTATTCCGGCAGTTTAACATCAATATTGCTGCTGCAGAGTACCAGAAATAAATCAGCCTTTATTAATATTTTTAAAGGAAAATTAGCAACTTATTCTGATTTTCACAATATGTACTGTGTGTTCGGAGATTTTCACAATGAAACCGCAGATTCATTTGCAAAACTCGCTGTCACTGATGGTGAGAGAATGAATATCCCTGTCCATCGGTCTCAAAAAGTTAAGATTTTTAAAAAAAAAGCTTCTTTCTCTTCTTCTGACTGGGAGTTCAGTCTGTTAATTTGTAATACCGGTATTCGGGCTCAGTCCTATATTCTAAGACCAAATTTGAATTTTTATTCCAATTGAGGTGTTGTGACTCCCTTCTAAATTGTTCGTGCTCCTTTCGTTTGTTATTTTAATCATTTCAATTTGAAAAAATACAAATTTATGATTCTGTGGCTCTGTCGGAAATGTTGACCGCTACGTTTTCTCTTTCACTTTCACCAAAATTTTTATTTAAAATGTCATGTTTTTGAAGTAAACCCTACTTGACTGAAGTCTGTGTGGGAAAATCCTGATTTACATTTCATGCCTAAATCTTACATTCTTATGGCTCGTAAATATACCCAACATATTTCATAATTGTTTCATTATTTGGTTATATTTCTAAATTTTCAATTTTACATATTATGAGTTTATAATTGTATACTTAGTATGAATGTACATGTTTGGGTCTAGTGTTTCATTTCCTAATTTTCAATCTTTCTTTCTGTGTATACAACTTGAGCCAAAGCTGTCTCCGGCAGACTGGTTGCCGGCACGCATCATAGTATCATAATTCATTGTTTTCGGGTAATTGTGACGTCAATGAAATACCTATTGTTACAAGGTAACAAAAAAAAAGGGATCATTTTTGGGAAGACTTTACACTTTAGGCACTACGCGCCAAATGTGGCAAACCTACCTTGCGTTTGAACTGCGGAGCTGCCTTGTGTTGGCGATAACGCAGGGTTATTTTGGCAAAAGAAGTCAGTTGCTCTGCTCTTATACACTAGTGAGGTGACCTGCCACTCTCCCCCTTTATCGAATGATGTAAGTTATGAATTAATAATGTTTTAATTTAAATTCCTGTTCTTTAATTAAGACCTGACACCACGCTTAAATATTGATTAAAAAAAATGTGATTATATTCTAAATTAAAGTCAAGAATTAACTACATACTTCTATTTCATCGCATTATGTGTGAGGTGTGTTTTTATCTATTTTATCCATATGTGCTTTTATCTATATTGATTCTTTGAATTTGAAAAGGTCACTCAATGCTACCAACTATAAAAAAAAAACCGCCACTATTAAAATCGGCCAACTCCGCAAAAAAATTGGTGCCTCTAACCAGGTTTTCTAACCCTAAATTTGAAAGCGTGCTCTGAAACGTTAACACGTGGCGCCAGGTCTAATTATTGCATCAGATTTTCCCGCCCTTTTCAGACTCGCATTTTTAAATTTTAACTTTAAACACTCTTCTATGAAATTAAAAACAAAGATTATTTCTTAGGGAAAGGTCTATTAATTATTAAATAAGAACTGTTAATTGAATATTTTTTTCGTAGAATTTAAATGCAAGTGTACTTTATTTTATCCTTCTTATTTAAGTGTGATTAAAACTAATATAAATTGTCATGAAACAGATTTCTTAGATGTTAATTTAAAAATTGATAATACCGGGACTGTTGGTAATATTTAGGGCAAGAGAGAAAACTAATTTTCCATAAAAATAAAGTCTCTTCTTTTGATACTAATATAATATTATATAATTAATGTAATGAGAAATATGAAATTAGTTAATTTACCTATTAGTTTTCTGAATAGTATAAATAATTTATACATTACTTGTGTTTAGGCTGAATATCCTATTAATATTTTAAATCGAAATTTAAAATAAAAAATTATGAATGTGATTAAAAATTATATTTTTCTTTTTTAGATATTTTTTCTAATACGTACATTGATTCTATATATTATATTTTTTCATTTTTTTGTTTTGTTTTTTACATGATTCTATTTTTTTCTCTCTCTCTTCCTTTTTAAATGTTAGAGTTATTTCGCTCCTAAATGTGTGTGTGTTTTTAAATAAATAGGATGACTCTACTTTGATTTTGTTTTTGAGCTAATTTTTATTCGGGTTGTAACACACTAATTTCAAAAGGAGACTGTAGATGGCGCCACCTTATGGGAATAATCCTCAAGGTCAGGGCGCGGCTATGTCATATAGTATTTTTGCCAGAGAGAGCTGGGATTTCGTGGAGTAAGGTCTCCTGTTGCTGTCCAACCCTGGACTATGTTAAAGTTTACTTGTGATAAACTTAATTCCTTCTAAATGTTACTGTTAATTGTTGTAATTCCGTCTTTGTAACTGTGATGTTTTATGTCATTAAAAATATAGTAATTTACCCCGAGATGTTATTGAATTATTTTGCGTTAAAGCAGTTATGGCATAAGAACGTCGGTTACAAAATTGGCGCCCGAACGTGGGGCATGACTCGTCCGACATTTTTTTCCCTTGATCGGCTCACTACGTGTGTAGAAGTTCCTGTGTGTGTCGCCCCGACACTTATTTTGAAAGTGCTATGTGAAATGCACTTTTGTTGAAGCCATCCTGGCTGGTTCATTATTTCGTCCTGAAATAATTTCAACATTTTAAAAGGGTTACAAAATTGGTGCCCAACGCGCGGCCCATCCCAGCTCTGTCTCGCCTTTTTCCCACTGACTTAGGTGTTGAAGTTTTGTCACCCGACAAAAAAGAAAAGAAAGAAAAAAAAAAGTGTTTGCATCCAGCAAATTTATTATGTGCTATCTAAGATAAGTGTTATTTTTTTCTACATAAATTATACTCTCTTATTCAGCATAAAATTGTGATTATTGTTACTCGTATTATTGTATGTTGCAGTATATTGTTTGTTCTGATTAAGGCTAATCGAAAGTTAGCTTATTATTAATGAATGCATATTTTCTTCCTAATTTAAAAATTTTATACCATTAACACATATGTAGTTTTGTTTTCAAGAAATTATTGGTATTTATTCAAAGCATGTCACTTTGATTCTTATTATGTTGATTGCAATTCTTATCATAATGATTTTTTTTTTGGTTCTGTTTTTATAACTAATATAAAAATAAATTTTTTATAAAATATATAACGGAGTTGGAAAGGAATTGCTATAACATTTGAAAAGTTGTATGTTATTCATAAAGTATTTACATTTCTGGTTCTTAATAAAAATTTTGGAAAATAATATTAATTACTTCTGAGTGTAAACAAGTTTGCAATATTGGTAACTCCAAGGTTAATAAAATGGTTTATGAATGCTATTCCTACTTAAACATATTTGAATTTTTGTATAAACGATTTCATGTTAATTACTGATACTGTTTTGATTAATAATGAATGTTATATAAACTTATTTTGTTTTTGATTTTGATTAAAGGAATTAGCAGATATTTGATATTAAAAAAAAAAAAATTGTTTCATTTTAATCTTCTTAAGATTGATTTCCAAATTAATTATCACAATTTAATATAAAGGAATTTTATTGTTTTCAGCAAAAGTGCATAAATATTGTTATTTTTATATATAACTGAAATTTTAAATGCATAAGTATTATTTTATATAATACTGAAATTTTAAGTGCTTAAGTGTTATTTTTATATATAACTGAAATTTTAAGTACATAAGTATTATTTTATATATAACGAAAAATTTTAGTGCATAAGTATTGTGTGACTATAATGTTTTCAGATAACAGAATTAATACTGTCACTTAGTGAACTTTTATTCATTAACTTTAATTGAACGTTAGAAAATTAAATTTGAAATAGACTAAAAATGGCATTTTTGGGAAGATCCAGAAAAGAGGATTTAAGGACGTTAGCCACAGAATTGGGTTTGGCTCCGTCGGACAATCTCAAAATTATTGAACTAAAAGATCTCATAACCGCAAGTGATAGGTATGATGAGGAATTGGTCAAGGATATGCTCAGTGTCATTGTGGAAGAACGTGTGAAAACGGAAAAACAGAAAGCTACGGAATTGGAAGAGAAACAGAAAGCTGTGGAGGTGGCCCAGCAACGAGAAAGAGAATTCGAACTGGAAAAATTGAAAATTCAACTTGAAATGCAGAAGTTATCACAAACATCTGTCGTAAACCAACAGTTAGAAAACCCAAAGCTTGAGCTAAGTAGAATTATTCCGAGATTCAACTCGAAGGAAGACGAAATGGGTCTATACCTGACTATTTTCGAACGTCAAGTGAAATTCATGAACATTCCTGAAAAAACTTGGACAGCATACCTGATTGGATCATTGCCACCTGATATAGCTCAGCTCATCGCAAGAGAGGATGAAGATGATTCTCAAAACTATGAAAAGGTAAAAGAAATGCTTCTAAAAAGATTTCGAGTTACAGGAGATAGGTTTAGGCAGTACTTTTCTCAACAGAAGAAAAACCCTGACTCTACATGGAGAGACTTTTATTTCGAATTAAGTTCTTATCTTGAAGGTTGGATCAAAGAATTGAAGATAACCACGTTTGATCAACTTAAAAGTCTAATCATCGCTGATCAGATGAAAAGAAAAACTCCTGCAAATATCAAAGAACACTTTCTGGATATTTGGGCGGATTTGAACGATCCTTTGGAATTAGCTGAGAAATTGGACGCATATGATAGCCTAAGGCCTGGAATGAAAAATAATCCAAATCAGACTTTCAAGAAGAAAGAAGAATTCAGGAAACCCTTTCCAATAAAGAAAAGTCTACCTGTTGGAGGCTCTTATGATAACCACTCACCAGGACCCTCTAGAACAGTACCTAAATTCCCAAGTTCCAGAACTGAAGGAAGGAATCCCATCCAGTGTTATGGATGCGGGACTCCTGGAGTCATCAAGTCAAGGTGTCCTACCTGCAAGAGAGCTAATGAAACGGAAACAGCAGTGAACTGTATGACGTTATCCAACTTGAATTCAAACTCGGATCCCTCAAGTTTGATTGTTCTCAGAATTTTTGGAGAAAAGATTGCTGTATGTGCGGATACCGGTGCTTCCCATACCATTGCAGGTGAAAAACTGTTCAAATTCCTGCAAGAGCGTGACATCATCTTTGAGAAGAAGATCATTTCATTAATGATGGCTGATGGAATTCGACAGACCATTACGGCTCTGAGTGCTGTCGTCAACTTGTACATTGAAGGCAAAGTTATCCCAACAGAATTTCTAGTATTGCCTGAAGCAAAAGGAAATAAGACTCTGTTAGGAAGGGATTTCCTCAATGCAGCTGAAATCGTCCTTGATGTCCAAGGCGGAAAATGGTATTTTTCCGAAAATCCTCGAAGACAGTACGAGTTCTTCAAGAAGCTTTTGGAAGAAATAGCCATCAGTGCGTTCGAACTTCGAGAAGATGAGGGTAAACACCTATCCCCAGAACAGACAAGAAAACTAAATAAACTCCTGGACAAAAATGAGACATGTTTCCAACCAGGGGGAGGGCCCACGCCGTTTATCGAACACCGTATCGACACGGGTGATCACCCTCCAATTGCAACGTCTCCCTACAGGATTAATCCAATAAAGAAACAGGATCGTCAGAAAGAAAACTTCGATCGAAGAAGAAGACGAAAGTACTACAAACCTGGTGACAAAGTTTGGGTGACCATTCATCCCATAAGTCGGAACAACAGAAGCAAGAAATTCATGCCAAAGAGGGAAGGTCCTTACCTCATTCTCACCTTGAGATCTCCAGTAACTTATGAGATTGCCGACCCGGCCAACCCAGACCAAGTCCTTGGAACTTATCACATTTCTGCCCTAAAGGACTATCATGAGCCTGGAGTAGAAAGAGACACTGGACCAGTGGCTCCACTTAGAAAAAGAGGACGTCCCAAGAAATTACCTCCTGGTTCCGAGCCGAGACGTCAACGGAACCAGAGGGGGAGTCTGTAACACCCTAATTTCAAAAGGAGACTGTAGATGGCGCCACCTTATGGGAATAATCCTCAAGGTTAGGGCGCGGCTATGTCATATAGTATTTTTGCCAGAGAGAGCTGGGATTTCGTGGAGTAAGGTCTCCTGTTGCAGTCCAACCCTGGACTATGTTAAAGTTTACTTGTGATAAACTTAATTCCTTCTAAATGTTACTGTTAATTGTTTTAATTCCGTCTTTGTAACTGTGATGTTTTATGTCATTAAAAATATAATAATTTACCCCGAGATGTTTTTGAATTATTTTGCGTTAAAGCAGTTATGGCATAAGAACGTCGGTTACAGGGTAGATTTTATTTTTTTAATATGTTTGATATTGTTTTTTAAATATTTAATTATAAATTTTTAATTAATATTTATTGTTTTTTAAATATTTAATATACAGTACATTCCGGCGCATAAAGTTCGCTGGGTGGATCTTAAATTAGCGTACTTTTTGGCGACCGGAAAAAATTCAAAAAGGCGATAAATTGCCAATTTGGTAACCCATCCAAAAAATTTTGGTACAGCATATGTACCACCGATGTGTACAGGTTAACTTCAGCTGCTGCTTCATAACAATTCTTTTTTTTCCAGTTTCGGGGGGAATACCCTTATGTTATGAACATTGTTTTACCCTCACTCAAAACCCCTTTCCTTCTAATGATCTTTTTTAATCTAGTCTTTTGTTTTTTATTGGTTTATGTATTAAGAGATTTTTAAATAAATTGTGTGCTATTCTTCGAAACAGTTCTGGTCAATACAAAGAGCCACACTGCATGCCTTACAGATAATAGTTGTTCATTTTTACAACGTTTTTCTGAATTTCACTTGGTGTGTGTGTGTGAGTGTGTGTGTCATCAAATTTTCGATCGTTAATTTAACCAACTTCCCATCAAGCTAGAGCTTTGAAATTTTGGGAATCGTTCGTACTGGCCTAACAATGCAATATTTAGACGTTTGCGAGAAGTTTTAACTAATATTTCAATAATTTTAATAAGTCAAAATATTCTTTCCTCTCGGCGCTTTCAGAATTGAGGAAAAAATTTCTTTCCCCCTCTGGGAACACCGGGCACTCCCCACACCACATGAGGCCTCGTAAAACTATTGTACTCACAAAGGGGAGATACTATATCCCCTTTACTATCTCCGAGATAGTAAGGGTTGCTGACTTTTAGACAGTAATCATTCGCAAGAAAGAAAGTTTCCAATATTTGGCACCGTGTCTTATCACAATAATTTTTTCTGAATTCTGGTTCCCATTTTTTTT
>BMAW01060755.1:0-15321 GCA_019974015.1 Nephila pilipes
AGAATTTTTAAATGACTAAACTAAGGCTCTCCGCTGATTGTAAAAAACTTTGGAAAAAAGAAACCTTGCATATATATTTTGAGAGAAGGGATATATTTTGAGTGAAGTAAGAAATTAACATGAGAGACAAATAAATTAGTACTATCTAAATATTAGTATGTTTTAGAAGAGAGAAAAAATTAATAGAAAAATATATATTATTCTAAAAGTTGAAAAACCAAGAATAATAACGGCTATACAAAACATTCTAGAATATATTCAATAAATGAAAATTCGTTTAAAGAAAAATTAGCGCTAGAGTAAATTAATTAAAAATAAGACATTTAATTAATCATATATTAGGAAAACAAATAATATAAGAAATCATGATCTTAGTTTGTAAGAACCGTTTTTATTCACTCGTTATTTTCGAAATATAAAAAAATACAGTTGCGATATGTATATGTGAAATGATTTAAATGTTTATCAAATCATACAAGATTACAGAAATGTGCCCCATAAATTAGCATATCCAAAGCAGTTTTAAAGAATGCTATAGTTTAAGTTATAGGAAAAATCTATTGCTATAACTAAGGATCAAAAACTTAACATTGATTTGACACACATATAGTTTGTAAGCAAATCAAATCCGTAAAAAGCAAACGCTGACAACAGTTAGGAATAAGGACTGCACTCGTTATTATCTCAGGCATCGGACATGAAAAATATGTATTTTAGAAATAAGAGACGAGTGAAAACATCAAAAAAGTGTGGTAATGTTATTTAAATAAATAGAATATGTCTTTCATTGCAATTCCAAAGTCATCCAGGAATTATTTGGGATGTAAGTTAGTATAAATTATGAAAAATTAAAGAGTATTTTATGAGTTAGCCACTTAAGGGAAAGGAACGAACTGGCTTACTTGTGATGTGTGGTTCGCTAAAAGATTTTAATGCATTCACACGGTCCGTGACACCACCAGCGAGACACACGTAACACTCAAGCACAAAATAAAGGTATTAATCAAATATTTAGTTTTATAGAACTAATTGTCACCCTTCTCCAGGTATGTAATTATCAACGTTATTCCTGTTTATTTAATGAACTAAATAAATGCATCAAATAATAATCTTTACATTTGAGTTATTATTGTGATCCTTTATTCTTCATTTTCATCATTCTGTCAGCTTCTTCTCACCACTACATTATTAGATTATTTGGCTTTATTCATTAATTATAGATTCATTTATCTTTAAATTCATATTTCAAATGAATTAAATAAATTCAGAGAAGAGGATGTCGTATTATTTAGAGTGGCAATAAGACTAACGGAATAGATGTTGTGTTGATTCGCAGACACATTTAAGTGAAAATGAAAAGGTACAGTTTGGCGTTTTTTTTAAATCATTTTTGGCTGTTTTTAAAATTGATTTTAATGGTAAGAAAATTTAATACAGTAAGTGTTATTAAAAAAAGTTTTCAGGAAAAAAAACCCCGCTAAATTTGCTTCTTATCCTATACTTTATTTGATCTTTTACTTTTTTTTCTTGTAATGTCTCTGGAATATACGAAACATATAGCCAAAATACAGAAATATAACGTACTCAATATCATACTTAATGAAAGATTTATTGTTCTTGTTAGGCTCAACTGTTTTTCTAAAAAGTTAAGAAGAATCTTTTTTTTATAATAATATATAAACAATTGTTTTCCTCTTAACTCTGTTTAAGCCCTTCAACAAACATGAAAATATTTTTATAGCATAAATTAATTTTACTCTAAATGTATTACACGTTGCATAAAATTATGAATCAGTTTGATTATTTATTGTGAATTTTGGATAATTTTAATGTATTGAATTCAAATTAGTTTAATTGCACATTTTAAGTAACTTTAAGACACTTCCTCGAATTTAGACAAATACTTGCTATGGAAAAATAATTTGACGTGTACTTAGAATAGGACATGATCAAAGATTTGACAACAAGATCATTTTTGAAAAATACGCTTATGTTTAAAATGTAAATAGTATGATTAAGGAGCAAAGTTATTTTCTACTTATTGAGGAAAGTCGATCACAAGGAGGGATTATCCCAATTCCTGAGGGACTACAATTAACGACGAAGTTATACGGATTATTCTAAAACAGTCCAAATAGTCAACGTAGAACTTGCATAGATAAAGAGAAAACAGAGAGATTGTTCTTCCATTGAAAAATAACTTCCATTAAATAAGAACGTTTTTCCAAACTTTCCTGACCTCAAGAAGTTTCATAACTTTGCTAGACGGTACACTTTAGAGATTCTGCTTATATTAAAAAATGTGCAATATAGGAAACAATTAACACTTACTACAGAAAATTTTACTAATATTTTTAATAACACGTCTTTATTTCAGTGAAAGTTAGTAGAAAATGTGCTATTATTCTAATAATAAAAGTCAATATTTTTGCTCTAATTCTTATAGTGTTTTAGATTATAGTCTGGCTGCTAATATCTATTTATAGGCAATTCCTTACCAATTTGTTTATCAGCTAAAAATAGAGATTATGTCATTTATATTATGACGATCGATTGGCAAGAAAGATATCTAAATTGGTTCATCATTTCTTAAGCTTCAGCACTACGTCAATGTAGATATTTAAGACTGTGACACAATTTAACGTACTATGTAAAGTCTACTACGAATTTATCGAGGTATGAATGTTCAACTTTTTTATTACCATGCTCAGATTCTGAAACTAGGATTTTAATATCTATCCTATTAATCGAAATTCACATTTTCAGCTATTTAATCCATTTAATTTTCATTTCTAATTAATTTTAATTTAGTAGGTTCAAATGAAACATATAGAACAGACTGGGGATTTTTATAATTTTCGACTACTTTTGTTTACTTCTTAAGTTACCAAACTGTTTGAGGGTCATTAAAAACCAATACTGTAATGGTTATCGAATAAAAAAAAGTTTGCCAGAATGAAATCGTAATTGAGCCAAAAAATCATTGAATTCGGTTTGCATCGTATACTTAGTTTTAATCCCTTTAATGATATATAATTACAATTATCAGTCTTAACATTTTTTTTTTAAATACAAACAAATTTTTATAAGTTTATCATACTTGCTTTTCTTAATGAAAGATAATTATTTTTTTATTTTTTAAAAAATATTTTTATAATCAATATTTTTAAAGCATAAACATAACACAAACCCAAAAATAGATGCCAAAATAAGATTATTGTAAGGTTAATGGTGATCTACAGGGAATAATCATATTTATACGAAATGTATACAGTGAAATACGACTAGGTGTTCTTTTGAATATATCTGTCTACAGTGTGTCTTTTCAAGGGATTTAAAAAGTAAGAAAACTAAGAAAAATGTGTTGCAGTAGGGTGAAATTTTTTTATTCTCCTCCCAAGAAATGGATAAAACGCTCAGTATCAGAAAAGACAAGATCACAAAAAGTAAAAGAGAGAGAGACAGAAAAAAGAAAATTCAAGTTGTATTTAGAGAAAATACGACAGTGAAAAGTGAGAATATTATTTAAGAAAAACTATATAAACAAACTGGAAAAAATGTAAATGCTGTTTAAATTCTTTTCGAGATAACTTCCATCCCTCCTTCTGGGGATTTGATTCTAAAATATGAATATTTGATCTATGCTTTGACAAGGAATCATTCATGTCTTTAATAGTAGGAATATTTTTCATTTCTTGAAACAAAATTCAAATAACAACAAAATACTAAATAAAATAACAAGGAAACCTTTACTTGAAAATAAATTAAAAAGTTTCTATAAGACTTCAATACCATTTCAACTAATTACATAAAACTTATAGTACTCATATAATTCAATGTCTTCTGACATTCTAGGAATTCAGGGTCATCTTGTAAAATTCGATTTTAAAAAAGTGCCAGTATCTTATGTTATTTTAAGAAATTAAGTTAATGCAATATCTGAGAATGAACACCTGACCTCGTTCATTGAAATATTAGTGAACTAAAAAACATTTTAATGTAATCAATGTTATTCATCTACGAATTATCACATATTGATAACTTTCCTGATTCAATATCTACGAATGATAGTTATTTAATACGAAGGTAGTTTAAAAAGTGCTAATGAATTCTAAGGCAAGCTGGTGTTACTATTGTACGCTGCTAATTATGTACTAAACAGAAACAAAACTAATTTGGCACTGGTTCATAGGAGAGTTTTGATGTGGCATTCAAAGCAAAATTTAATTTTGAACAGCGTCAACTTTTCAACATCGACAAAGACTTGGATTCACCATTTTTTTCCAGAAACCAAGCGACACTGAAAACAATAGATTGTTATTACCGAATCTTTCACAAAGAAGTCCAGGACCTTCTCATTGTCTGGAAATTTATAGCGGCGATCACCGAACACTACTACAGCCTATTACACCACACCTATTACAAACACGGCTGAAGAAGATATTATCATATTATCAAAGAAGATATTACCATATTTTTAATTATTTCAGTGAAAATATCCCATAATTTTTAAAATTATCTCTTTCTTTTTTGATTAAAATTTATACAATATGTATTTTATATTTACGATTTTGTTTTCCCTAACCTAGGGAACATTTTGGCGACCTGAACTGCAAAAGAATAAAATTTCTTCAACTTTCTTTTTATTAGATTACTTTCCTTCAATTAGATAAAGATAAGAAGGTTAATTTGATGAAGATAAGAATTGTAGTAAATTGAAATAGAGATAGTGATATAAAAGTGAAAAAGAATTGGAAGGATAAAGAAGAGAAGAAAAGAGACCGGAAGTGAGGAGATAAGAATAATATAGAAGTTTTGGTTATAATTAAGAAGGGTGATAGAATGAGTGGACAAAAGTCTTCTAGCGTGCGTAGAGGATTTGGCGAGATTAGAACTCACAATTATCGGAGCAATGGAAAGATGCAATCGCATCTTATTCCGGTACGAGTATTCTTTGATAACAGATTATAAGAGTTGTTAGTACTCGTGGCAGAGAACTAAATTGTAGAGAGCATTCCCCTTATTTCAGAAGTAAATAAGGATATTAAGTAAGTAATTTCTTTATGAATTGTTCTGTGTTAAAACTTAAAAGTAAGTTGAAATTTAAATCTTATAATTAGAGAATACAGGCGAGAATGGTAATAGGATACTATCATGAATGCCATGCATAAAAAATTAGAAGAAAATAATGCAATTCCTAGCTCAAACAAAAAAAATTCTATGGCAGAAAGGGATTTCTTACATGTCAGGTATAATTTAAGGGTCTGCTGTAGCCTTTTCTACTTTTCTCTATGTATAACTAACTCTTATGTCTGTTCTACGTGATTTATTTGTATACTATATACGGATGATATTTTGCAGCTTCATTTGCATTCGTAATTTGACTTCTATGACTACAACACTAAATAAAAAATAAATAAGAAAATAAAATCTATGCCATTAACCTATGAAAAAGATTTATGTAGAAAAGAAAATTTATGTAGCTGTCTACAATGAAAAGGCATTAAGTCTAAAGGCTTTTGGTTGAAAAGTTATGATTTTTTACTAGGATTTACAAAAAGTTTTTGTATAATTTTATAACTATTTGAATAAAATATTTAAAAAAATGGAAATTATATTTGGGGAAAGTTCTTGGGAAGCAACGGCTTATTATTTGAAATTAAATTTGTTATCTGATACTTCGCAATTTATTCTTCTTTGAAAATGACAGATGTTATGTAGTCGTGAATCAAATGAACCATTTTTGTGCTTAACGAGGAGAAATATTCTTATTCCATAATATTAAACATTGAGAAATGAGCGGTATAAAAATGTCTGAATGCAAAATAAGCAACATTATTAATCAAACAGGAAAAACTCAAAACCCACTAATTATATAAGAAAAAAAGGCCCCAAACAAATACTCGAAAAATATATGTATTCTTTCAATTCTTTCTAAGGTGTAGCGAATAGTAACAAGTGGAAATTTATCGACGCAGAAATAAATTATAAAAATCAGTAGTCACAACAAACATCATTATGTTGGAAAAAAAATCAATTAAAATGATAAATAAAAATGAAATTGGTTTCACTAATTTAATTTTATTTCAGCGTAAGTAAGCGTACTACCGAGCCCCAGGTTCCCCAGAAGCAATTACTACTGAGTAAAGAAAATGCCACCTTCAAATTCTTAATGAATTTTTATTTTCTCAAGAAAACATTTTGTTGCCAATGTCAACAATAAAAAGAATAAAAACAGACGATTTTGCCATAAAAATCAATTATTAAATTGGATATTAAAGTAAAACCAGGCGATGAAATATTAAATTAAATATATATTAGCAATGTAAATATACCTTAGACAAATTAAATGTAATTATTATAAGCATAATGTATTATAATGTCCATCTTTTGAATGTAACTCTGTGTCTCTCCTTTATTTTTTTTTCTTTATTTAAGAATTAAATGAAAAATGCAGTGAATTATTAAAATAAGCAAATAAATTCTTAAAAATTTATTCCATTAAAAACATACAGAATATTATGATGAAAATAAGCTAAAGTTACTGAAAACCAAATTATACTTAATAATTTTAATAAAAACGTGTATAAACCAGATTAAAAAGTACAACTTAAATACAAAACTATCAAAACCATAGCATATTTCAAGAGAAAAAATAATGAAAATAAAAATGGAGCCAATGTAATACAAATACGATCCCACATTTTAGAATGGAAAATGTGTTTAAACCAGTTTTAGGGATACACACACACACACACACACACACACATATATATAAGAGCAAAATATTCAGTGAGTTTCTCATAAGAAATATTGGGCTTTGGTCTGTTGAAAAGAGATCTTTATAAGCGCAAACCCACAACGATTTATGAACCGTGGACAGTAGTAAATAAGCAGTAACCCTAGATATTTTACAAAAATCACTTTAAAAATGTGTAAACACCGTCAATGTATAAATTTCTAAGTGAAAAATAGCATTTGCTTAATACATGCAAAGATAAAGGAAATATAATTTTATGCATTCAATTTAATTTTCTTTTTCCAGCCATAAATTTACCAGGAATATTTAAAGTTTAACCTTTTCTTATACTTAAGAATATTATCACTTAACCCCGTCACTTGACCGGAGCTTCAAATAACGAGGTCCGTCACCAATAGCCATTTTATTGCTTTTAAAAAGCGACATTATTAACCAATCATCATTGAATATTCCAAATTATGTGACAAAAAATTTGGTCTTTTTAGAATCGCTAAAAATATCCATATAACCGTATCCCTACTATCCAAAATGATTTCTTTTGGAGTACGTAAAACATACAAGAGCCACCACGTATTTATTATATAGTAGGAAAACTTCATTGTAAGAAAATGATATATTACAATCAAGAACATTGCGATATATACACAATTTGAAATAAATGTAAACGTATTGTACAACGAAATCTGAAGGGCTTTTCCTTTTGCTTTTATCACGCTATTACCTTCATGTTATCATCACCCCCAAAACCAGTATACAGATTGTGAAATACCGGAAACATTATCCGGACAGGAAATCTACATAACGTTCATGACAGAACCCTTGGCGGACTTACACAATAAAAATATTATACTTCAATATAGTACTATATAGAAGATTGAGATGCGGAACTGGTAATTCAGCAACCATTTGACAGCATGAGCAAACAAGAATATAGAAGTCTTATGTCATTTTGAGCCCATTTTTCATTCAATCATCGAGCAACATATACTAGGCTGTGTCCACATTACCAAAAAAAAAAAAAAAAGAAAAGAAAAGAAAACCCAGCGTTTTAATGCCTCTTTAACTGTAAAAAGTTATACATATATAAGTTAGGTAAATAATTTTTATAATATTGTTTGCATTGTTACTGAGGCCACAGAAAAATGATTTTAAATAATTCTATGTCCTCTAAGAATTTTTGATATACATTTTTCTTCGAAATTATGTATAAAACACACGGCTCTCCTGATTTCTTTTTTCTTTGAATTTTCATACAATCATTGTTCTTTGTCTGTATTTAAGTCATAACTAGATTATTTACAAATGATATCTTTTTTGAATTCTATTTGATCATAATCTGTGTGGAAACAAATTCCTAAAACTTCAGAATAATATTCTTTTATAATTTTATTGATTTTAATTCTGCAGAATTCTTTATTTTTTCAAAAACCCAACACTCATTTCTAAATTTAGTAATTATTTACAATGTTTTGATTTTGATATAAAATTAGACCTCATTTAACGTTACCTCAATTAATGTTGATTCGATATGACGCGTTTATTTTGTTCTGCTAAAAATAATTTTCTGTTTTCTTGCCGATCGCCTAGTGCCTCATTAGTTTTCTTATGAATTGCTTTATTACGTGAACATCACTAAATATGAAAGACTAAAACGAAAAAAAAAACCAACATGAATATTGAATGAAACATGTACAGTAATTTGACAAAACTTTTAAATACCTGTGTATTGTTATTTATGATGTGCATTAGTTATAACTGCTTTGTGTACCTACATAAGATGACAAACATAAATATTCGTAAGTGTTCACTTTTAAAGTTACGTTAGGTAGAAGTTCTATTTTGCGGTTTTATAACTGAAGAAGTGAAACTGGACCAATAAATTGATTCGAGAGCATTTCTTGATTTCATTTTTAATATTTTATTTACGACTGCACCGTATTATTTTGCGAGATCCTGAATTCGATAAAAACTCAATATATTACACTGCAGAATTTAAAGTACGGAATGTCAATTTTAACAATATCTTAATTTTAGAACGATGAGAATGGTTATTTGGGCTACAAAACTATTTAGAAAAGCATTATTCTTGAAACCTTTGTGTCAACTACCTGAAACTCTACGACTTTTTATTACATTTGTGTGTGATGCTTTTAAATAAATCACAATTTTTTTAGTATTGTGTAATTAGCGTATAAACTAATCTTGCACTTAGAACTGCTGAAACAGTCAATCTTCATAGAGATTATAGCCACCTGCTATTGAAATACCCAGTTTTATTCTCATCAGAAATCTTTAAATTACGGGTATATACTTGCATGCGCTTGTTTGTAGAGTCATTACAAATGAATAGGAATCAGAAATTGTTTCAAGCATTGACAATTGCAAGTGTCTGATAGATATTTTATTCCAATAATTCATACGAACGGACTGAGTATTGATGCGTGCTCAAGTCTTTTTCATCAATACTATGAAAATTAAAGTTTTCATGAGAATGTAATGTCTCAGATTTCAAAATTTCTTTCCGAAAGCGAAATTCTTGATCTCAGCTCGGACTCCGCAGATGAAGAAATGGACTTTGAAATCCCTCGCAACATAGTGTTGGCTCTTCAGATAAGTTTAACTCTCTGAAAAAATTAAACGAGAAATTCTTGATGAAAGCGCTGCTATGTCTTGCAGATATGCCTCGGAAAACGTTATTAAAGAGAAAAACGGATCTACACCTTGTGCTAAGAAAAATATTAGAGGAAATGAAGCTCTTTTGCAAATCCGTATTGAAACACATTAATAATTAATGACTGAAGAGGCTTGGAGTACATTGAAATAGGATCCATGGAGCATTTCCTTTGGAAAATTGAATACTTTTGTTATGTTAGCTTTCGCAGGAGGTGCAATGCGCCCTTCTATACTCGAGCAACTGTGGTCTAAACAACTGGGTCCTCCAATATTGAATAAAATAACCACAAAACTGTATCAAGAAATTAAATGGTTCCTACGGTTTGATAATAAACCGGCACGGCTTAAAAAGGACAAGTTTTTCTTTGCTTCTGTGTTATGGTAGCCTATTGTAGACAATTATGAATAATGTTTTATAGTGGCTGAAACTATAACAATCGACAAACAACTGTTGCTGTGAAAAATATGCTGGTAATTTAGGCAGCATATGACAAATTAACCTGATACATTTGAATTCAAATTCTGACTAACTTTAGATGTTGAGGTCAAATAGCTTGCTTGGATATTTTATTACATTTTTCATGAATCTTTGTAAATTCAACAGCATTCTGTACGGTATTCACATGAATTTGGAATAGCAAACATTTTTTTTTTCTTTCACTTTTAATTTTATATTCTTTATTATGTGTATGAACAGTATCACAGAATGTATTAATTGAATAAATCTTTCAAAAATAATTCATTTTAATAATTTTTTTTCTGTTCTGTTTCAAATCAAAACAGCCGCTGCATAATATTTTCCAAAAAATTTAACTTGTGAATATATAACTTGAAACCAATATAAATATATATATTACAATCTTTATTTTTCCAAAAAAGTACTGTCTGAGGAATTATTACTTTTTGTGGAAAAAAAGAAGACCCTTTGAGAACGGGGGAGGTACAAGCTGGTTTCTTGGTTATAAAATAGAGGGAGCTGCGGTAAGTGATACGGTTGTATATACTATTTTCTGATAAAACTTTTTTTATGCCTTTTTATCAACATTTATATTCCCTCCCCCCTCCAAGAAAAAAATAAAATAAAGAATAATCTGGGAAGGCCAGAAGCTTACAAGTGTTTAAATAAAAGAAAAAAAAAGTCCCAGTTCTTTGGAAAAATCTATAGAATCCAAGAAGATCTTGAATTCTATCAGAATTGCCGAAAGATATACTAGATATAATAGGTATACAGTTTTAGAGTTTAGTTAGAATATATGAACTGTTATGAGAAATTAGCTATGATTATTTTTTTTATGTTTTTGCGGAACAAGGTTATGGTGAAAAATTACAATATTAAAAAATAAATACTGTTAATCGTATTATAAAAATATTTTAATACAAAAAGAAATAATTACCTTACAAAAACAAATAATTTTGTATGAAATTTTTAACATTTAAATTTTTAAGGAACATATTAAATATTAAAAAAATATTTAATTACAAAATCAAGCTAAACTGACTTCTGGTGTAAAATAAATTAGAACTTAAGAACTTTTCCTTCAGTTGGAAACAAACTCCGCTTGACAAAGGTTTATACCATCTTTGTGCATCACAAGAGCACTTTAAAACCATTACATATAATTGCTAATTGATACTCTTTTCGTTGAATAATTCTCGCTATATTCGACTTTAATTAAGAAATGAATTAGTTTCTTCCGATGTAAAATAAATTAGATCACAGAGCTTCCTTCTTGAGCTCGACACTTACATGGTTGAATTATTTGACGAAGGGATAAAATATAATCTTTGCCGCATGTATGTGTGTATTATTCGAGCACTTTGAAACTATTAAATATAATCGTAAACACTTTCCTTTGTTGAATAATCTTAGGCATATTTGTCCTTAATTAAGAAACCAATTAATACTCTCTTCCAGCGAAAAAGATTAAAGCATAAACCTTTCATCTTGAACTTGATGAAACATGATTAAACGGTTTGGTTGAGGATTATACCATCTTTACCGCATTCAGCCCTTTGAAAAAGTAAACTGATATAACCGCCACAAGATTTATTTTTGCATTGCATAATCCTGGGAATAAAAATAACATTAAGAAAGCATAATTTTGCGTTCTTTCATGATGCATATTTTCTCTCTCTGCTTTCCTATAACAATGAATTGTATTTTGCTTTCCACAATTTTGATCATTTATCTTATCATTTGATCATTTAACATAGTTTTTATGGAATCTACTGAAGTAATTTTTAATTATAATCAGCAAAATAAACAACCCTAAATATTTTATCACATCATTAAATGAAAAGAATATAGTTTGTTTGAATAATTATGTTTGCTTTTATATATATTTTCATTAAATAACACGTTCATGAACATTTAAATGTAAAATACAATTAATAAAGTTAAATTTACATTGAAGGAAAATAAAATAATAAAATTAGTATTTCATTCATTTTGTTGTTCATATGAAAAGTTCAAATGCTTTTTGTCAACTTGTGTATTTAAGCTTTATTTAAATAGAAATTCAGTGTAACTGACATATTATTGTATTTTATCACACAAAATGAACCATTTGAATTTTAGGGCTAAAATTTGGAAAACAATTTAATCCAAAATAATTTATTTTTCACAACTGAACTTATAAGAAATAAGGCATAATTCCAGTCAAAAAAATACTTGATTTTAAATTTGCTTTGATTTTCTTCGTATTGCATAATGTATTAATATTTATTTGCTTTTATATTACACACACACACACATATATATGTATTATTTATCATAGTAATCATTATATTCTGTTAAACTTATCTGAAATTCAGCTACCGGGTGTCTGCCAGAGGCTTGTGACTTAGCGAGCTGTGATTCAAATATGAATTTTGAATAATTTGTTAATATCTATAAAACTAATGTAATGGGTTCTTACGCGCAATTTCCTTTAACTAAATTCTGGACTGCATAAATACAATGTTTGATTCGCTTTGTGAAAGAGCCTCAATATATGTAAATAAGCAAGCTACTTCAAAAGAAATGTGGTGAAGGAAATAGAAGAAATATATAGGAAGTTATAGAAACACTATAGAGCAGCCATCTGTAATCTTTTTTTTTAAATGTCATATCGTAACACTTTTGTGCTCGACAGGACAGGTAAGCAAGTTCAAAAACTTTTATGCGGCAATTCTATTCATGGAGCAACAACAACAATAATAATATTTTATTTTCAAAGTTATATTTTACATGATATTTATATATACAGGTTCGGAAGTAAAAACTCTGATATCCCATCATCGCTGTTCCAGTGCTAGTTGTCCATCGTGAATACGGATCTAGCTTTGAATAGCAGATATTTTACCATTTCATCAGCTGTCATGGTATGGAGGAATGAGCATCGTGCTTTCGTAATAGAAGCATATTTCAAAAATCTGATTAATTTTAATTTCATTTATCTGGGTGTGTGAGTAAACAAAATTTTCACTGCTGAGCTCCGAACAATCGAAGACGAATTCATTAAGGATTCTCCATAATGATCGTGATACGGTTTGGCGTGCTGTTGCATATTTCAGGATTACAGGCCCATACTTTTTTGAAGAGAAGGGCAAAGCAGTTAAGATCGCTTCTGAAAGAAATTCCGTGGATATGTTACGTAACTTCCTATAATAGAAATTGGACGAGCATGGGAATTTGCCTGTGCGGTTCCCACAGTATGATACCAAAGTCCCCATTTGGCCAAAATATCGATGAATTTGCTGAAAGTTTTTATTTCCGGTGCATCTGATCTCACTACGAAGCAACATTTAATACCTAGTAGGTTTTCCAAATCAATCACCTTTTCTCTGGGGATATCTGAAAACACAAGTCAGCAAGAATAGGCCCCGAACAACCATCTAACTGGAAGCTGTTATCCGTCAAGAAATTATATGGAAAGTAATGGAGAACTTCTAAATAGGAATGCATAGACGGGGAAGGTTGGTATTTGGGTGATATCATTTTGAAAAGGAAGGGAAGGTGAATATAAAAAACAAAATGGTAAATATTCTTCTCCCAAATTTTGAAATAAGAGTTTGAATAAAACATATCATTGCTTTATTATTTATTTTTGAAATCACTGCAGCACCCTGAGTACGCTAACATGTACAAAAGAAGGTAAATTTTTACTTCAATTATTTAAAATTTACCATTTATTAATAATGTATTATTAAACTAGTTAATGGTTTTTTATTATTGAGATTAATGTAATTGGTTTTTTCTGAGGTTTTATTTCATCAAACTAGAGTTCGAAACCAATACTTCTTATCAGTAAAAGTTTTGGAAATCTATCAATAATGATCTATATTACGATTTAAATTACTTTGTATTCAAAAATACTCTTTTACAGAGGTAAGTACTCCCAAATACATACATAAATCCTCAAGCCCGTAATTTTATTTGGTGTCAATTGTTTCCCAAAAGATATCTATAAAAATGGGTTAGAGTATCACGGTTTGGGCATCATCGTTTTGCACAGTATTCAATTTAAGGTTTCAGGAAGAATATTCAATTGTGCAGCCAAGTGGATTGTAAGACATTGAAATGTCTTTAGCACTTAGTCAAGATTTGCAAAACGCTGCTGTAACTCTTTGAGCGAAAACAATATTAACTCGTGGGTCGGATTACAAACAGTCTTTAGGCCGGATTTGTTCCTTAGGCCATAGTAATATGATCCCTGCTATAGAGGATAGAACAACTGCAATAAGGTATTCAGAGTGCAACTACCTGAATTAGATCTCGTAGTTATAACACATGGATCAATAAGTTCCGAGACTAACCCAGAGATGGCGCTCGTAGTAAACCAGTAACCAGGTCTTTCTAGAGTTCGAACTTTTGCATGAAACGTGTCAAAATTTTAAGTCGATCCGACCAGAAACAGCTGAGTTGTTGAGGTTGGAGTAAAGTCGTTTTGTAGTTTGTTTAAAAAATGGAAAAAACCGAGTTTCGTGTTCTGATAAAACATTGTTTTTTAATGGGTAAAAACACCGTGCAAGCGAAACAATGGATTGAAAAATGTTACCCGGATTCTTGTCTATCAAAAGCAACGATTTGTCGGTGGTTTGCCGAGTTTAAACGTGGTCGTACCGACACAAATGACGCGGAACGCTCGGGTAGACCTGTGGAAGCCGTTACACCGGAAAATGTGAGTGAAGTGACAAAAATTATAATGAAAGATCGTAAAGTGAAGCTCCGTGAGATTGCTGAGATGACACAGATATCATATGGAAGTGTATTTACTATCCTTCATGAAACATTGAGCATGAAAAAGGTTTTTTCCAAGTGGGTGCCGCGATTGCTTTCGATGGAACAAAAACAGCAACGAGTCGATGATTCAGAAAGCTGTTTATCGCTATTTACTCGCAACAAAAAAGATTTCTTGCGTCGTTACGTGACCATGGACGAAACATGGATACATCACTACACTCCAGAGTCAAAGCGGCAGTCATCTGAGTGGCGCACAGCTGGCGAAAGCCGTCCGAAAACGCAGCAGTCAGCTGGCAAAGTCATGGCGTCAGTTTTTTGGGATACGCATGGCGTGATTTTCATTGACTACCTCGAAAAAGGTAAATCGATCAACAGTGATTATTATATTGACTTGCTGGTGCGTTTGAAGGAGGAAATCGCAAAAAAACGACCGCACAGTCTCTGGACTTATTGATCCATGTGTTACCTGATTTGAGGTGATTGCTCATTACCATCGTGAACCGTGATATATCTAAATGAGACTTACTATAAAAAGAAATATGATTCATTGTATATTAACGACGATCTGAGAAGCAACACGAGGGCTATTGGCGACGAGCCTCGTAATTTTGAATCTTGGTCAAGTCACGAAAATGGCACTTAAACTGGCACCCCCTCTCCAAAT
>BMAW01060756.1:0-37806 GCA_019974015.1 Nephila pilipes
GAAACGGAGGTGCAAAAATCTGCTGACCGTGATTGGCTAAAAAAAAATAACACCCATGGACAGCCGAGTGAGTGCGTGACTGTGGGGTTTAATGGCACAATAGACAAATTATCCAGATATATATATAAAACTAGCTGATACCCGCCCGCTTCGCTGGACAGACAATAGTATAATATTTAGGAATCTATACGTCAGATATCAAGAAAATTTTCAATTTTGAAACTTTAATGATAGTCTGAATTTTAAGTTTTAAGAAATCGATTGTCTGTAATAATGGTTATCCTCGACATTCAAATATATAAGAAAAATAAAAAAAAAATTAGTAAAAAGTCACCCCAAATACATATAAAATGGATAAAATTTATTCCAGCGTATACATGTTACACCTACTATTGCCAAAGATACAACCTTTTGTCAGAAGATTCATCATGTGCTTAAGCTTTCAAATGAAATACCCTCGCAATGGCATCGTCTCTATCATAAGAATTTCGTCCTTGCCTCAAGACATCTTTGATTTCTGACCATTTAGGATTGCAAGTGACTGCAATCCTTAAAAAATAAGTCGTGCAAGTCGGGACGTCCAAAATATCTCACGTATGTCATAGCCTCTTCAGTTCGTGCATGCATGTAGCGAGATCCTCCAGTAAACAAAGATTGTCTTGCGTGTGCTCTATTCCGTAAGAAGTCGTCATTTTAGTATTTTTCAAAGTCACACAGTGTACATATAAAAAAATATATTCCGTTTGGCGTCGGTCATATCATTTTTGGCGATAAAGTCGCCAAAATTACATAACCGACGGATAAGAGTAGATTAACGGATGAAAATTACATTTTGGATAAGAGTTCCGTAAAATCCGTTCTTAGTGAGCGTCTACATCGCAAAATGAGTAACTATGCTAATTTTCAAGTCAATCGGTTGTAAAGACTTGAGAGATCTCGTGACGAGTCAGTCAGTGGTATTTCGCTTTTTTATATATAGATATATATATATATAAATGAACATTTTTAAGGGTCAGGGAAATATTCATATCATTTTCGATATTTTGTTTATTTTCTCTATATTTTTCGTTTCAAAAGATGTCATTATGACATTATTCGAAAGTCATAATGATATCTTTGTCATTAAGATGTCATAATGTTAAATATGTCATTATGACTTTCGAAATAAGTTCCTGATTATTTCATTGATACGATTTAAATGATATATAATACAACACTCAAATTGTGATACAATTATTTGTTCGTTTAAAACATAATACGCGTACTATATAAAAAATCGTAATCATCTAATTATTGCAAGGAAGGTATCGTGAAATGATTTATAATTGTATTTTTGATATCCGCATAATGGGAAACTGAAGCTTATTAATTTATCCGTTAGTATTACAATGCTGCCAAGATTACAGTCTGTATAAATTGCATACTCTTATAAAAAGGAAAATTATCCAGTCTGGCTCATTTGAACAAAACAACATCCAGGGAACAATATAACAAACACTTTAATATTGCATCTAAACTAGATGCATTTATGAAATTGGAATTTTGTTTTGTTCAAAATAATTCGCAGAAAAGTAATATAAGAATGAATTGGATATCGCATATTTACATGTTTCTCTCCATATAAATATATTGGAAATGTTTTGAAATATTTTTTTGATTTTGAAGTTATATTTTGAATAAATAGAACAATGGTGCATTTGCATTCCATTTGCTGAGAATTGTTTTGATACTTTTTAAGCGATTGACATATAATATATGTGATAATGTACTAAGCAATATATTATTTTGACGTTTATATTAAATGGAAATGATATTTTATCTAATTTTTTCAAGCATCCATTTCCAGATTTCTAGGAATTTTAGTGATGATTTTGCTATCACCATATGTTGTTATATTTCCAAATATATAAAACATTCCTAACATGTAATAACATTATACTATTTAGAATAAGTTTAAGCAATATATATATATATATATATATATATTTGATATTTGTAACAAGTATATTTGCTTTTAAGTAAGACTTAATTTCTAATAATTTTCTTTAACATTGGACAAATATCTGAATAACTCACGAAATGTTAACAATATTGTTTTTAAAGTTTTTTGTTTTTATTGAAGATAAAAAATAGAATACAATTCTATGTATTTGTCAGTTGTAACATTCCAGTAAAATGGCCTTGTTGAATTTACGTCTTTCTCTACCACTCTAAACGTATTTTTAATTTCTTTTTAAATTTGCAAAACCTTTTTTTTAAATACTTTCTTTATTTGTGCCTTATTTTTTCCCGTTAATCGTACATTCGTATAAATACCACGTATGTATATGATAGATATATTACAGGAAAATTCTTATTAAATTTCATTTATTTACTCTTATTAAATTTAGTTAGGAAGCATACTTTCGAGATTGTACCGAAATAGCTCAAAGCATGAATTTATCTTTACCTTCAAATGTAGGCCTCCTTTTAAACTAAAAGTATGTTGTATTTATTAAAAGGAATAATGTTTTCTTATCCTAAGAAATTTACAATTTCACACATTGCTCAAAAAGAAACAAAAAATTAAAATACTCTAAAAATATATTTTTAAGATTTTGAGTGATACAATAAATATCGTCAGTTTCAAAATTTATATTTAATTGATTATTTTACTTTAACCCCTGCCAGTGTTGCCCGAATCCAGTTCGGGCAACTACTACGTGCAGAATTTTTGATTCCCGAACTGACTTCGGGCAGGAGAAAAATTAACGTTTCTATTTTATGAAGCCCGAGCTGAGTTTGTTTCTACTTTAGGATACTTAATCCACTATTTACCTAATAGATGGCAATAGTAGTCCTAGTTTTTCACTGATTACGACTTCTGTCGAGAGAGAAGGAAAATATGTAAGCTGTCAGATAAATTAAAACACACTTGGATAGATAAACAAAGGCAGAGTTTCTCTTTTTCGTTTAGTTTCGGTTGTTTTTCAGTGAGGTTTTTTTTCAAATTATTTTCTTTTTTTGCAATGTCTGATTCAGGCACCGATGTGGAGTACAGTTTAGGTATTTTTAATTAATTTTAATTAATTAAAAGGTTTATTTAAAATTTTATTTTTGTAATAAAAAACCATTTTCTAACTTTTACAATATATAAAGAACAAAATTAAACAGTCAAAAAAAAATTCCATTTTTGGTCCATTTTTCTGAAATATATGTCACAGTTAATGGTTTAAATATTTGAAATAATCATTCTTTCATTGTTTGTTAACGTCGCACTTAAAGCAACACGAGGGCTATTGGCGGCGGATCTCGCAGTTTTCGAACTCAGTCAAGTGTATGACGAAGACCATACTTGAGCTGGCACCTCCCTCTCCTAACTACCATACTACGCCTTGGGAGAAATTACGATCTCCAGAGATTTAACGAACATCAGCACCACAGGCATTAGAATTCAAAGCCAAGACACGATGGAAACAACGGGGTGCGATAATTACTGGAATTCCACTACCAAAAATAGTCAATTACAATATTACTTGAAAATTTCTACGATGAAATATTCTTATATAGATATTTATATACATCCATTCATATATTGCTATTCATATGGATATTCATATACAAATTTTAATATATTTATTTAATAAATATATTTTTGTGTTTTATTTGTAAGTTTGCTACAGTAACAATGATATATCATGAAGATTAAATATCAACTCGATAAATACTAGATTGTTAAATAAAATTAAATAAAACGGGTCTGAAGCGGATTCGATTTTGATTGCAATATTATTACTGCACTCAGAAACAAAACCATATTTATTGGTGAATGACTTTGTATTTTTGAACTTCAGTCAAATAACGACAACTATACCTCAGCTGGAATCCCACTCTTTTAACTTCCACACTATGCCATAAGTCTTCAATGTTATCAGGACTCAAAACAATGGCTCGAATGAATTAACGCTAGCAACGACAAATTAATCAATAACACTTGGTAAATGCTGTCACATTGCAAATAATATGCAAGTAAGTAACGAAATTTAATAAGTATTCAAAATTCAAAAGAATAAAATACCACTAAAATTGTTTATTAAATTTGATATATTATACTATGTTGATATCGAAAGTTCTAAGTTCTTCTATGTAAATTTCTATTATTATCTCCTATTGTGTATTAAATATATTGCTCAACTTTCGCAATTTGAATTCTGAAATAAGAAGCGACATTGAAAGGTGATGAATTTCTTCAGCATTTTTTCTTTTAAAAATTGAACTTTCTGTATCTCATATCAGATCTCAAAAAAAATATTTTCCAATATCTTTTGGGACACAAGAAAAACCCATCTAAGGAATTATTTGTCTCAGTCAAACGGAAATATTTTTGTAAACATAATCCTAAGAAATCGAGTGTGTGGTGTCACTTCATTTGGAAACTCTGTTTCTACACTTCAAAGCTTTAAAGTATCATTTTTCTCCATGATTTATCAAAAATGGTGGTAGAGAACTAGGATTTTTTCCTTCTAACATACTTCTTGTACAGCCCTTCCTTTTCAAGAGGTTTTATGTCTTGAAATATTTTGCGAGCGATTGGTAAAAACTCAGACGCCGAAAATTTGTGACAGAACGCATAAAAGATGCGATAATACTTTATGATAGCAAAATATATCTCATTTTAGTGCCCGGTATCGTAAATGTCAGAAATGGAAAAGAATTAACATGATATATTTTGGTTTTGGGTTATATTATATGTTTCAATTAAGAAAACTGTAATAATAATTTAGTAGGTGAGGCAGAATAAAACGTTTTTGTTTATTTTATGTGATTCATAATTTATGTAATATATAATATTTTAGCTTGTAGGTATTCGGAATTAATGAATTATGCAGAGATTTTCCATCATTTGCAGTCATAGAAATTCTTGAAAATGTTAATTGAAATTCTGCTGATAACAAAATATGTATGAATCGTAATATTTTGTGATACTAAGTTTATATAATTTTAATACCAGTTATTGTAAATATTCAAAAGGTAGATTATGAACATGACATGCTTTGAGTTTGTATTAAATGTTTCAATTATTAAAATGTAAAAATAAATTTGTAGGCAAGATTAAAATTAAGGATTTATTTGTTTTGCATTATTCATAATTTATTTAAGATACATATTTTTAAAGTGAATTTATTCGACATGAAATAATCAACACTTTTTCGATTGATGGGGTTTAATTAATTCTTGTGTCTCTATAAAAATATAAATTAAGTTCCTTCGATATCAAAAAAGTCGCCGAGGTAGCTTAGTGGTACTCATGGTATCGCTGATGTCATGAAAGAATGGATGTAGCGGGGTTGACACACGTTAAATACGGTCAAGGTTCCAGATACTCCCGTTTGTGCGGTGTGAAAGTTTGGAGATGGAAATTTCTGCTCCGGTTCAGAATTACATGCTCAAGATCTGAGATAATCATGGTGATGATCTACTTTATTTTGAATTTGTGTTAATTGTTTTGATTAAAAGTTTATAAGTATAATTTATTGGATAAGATAGAAGTAAAGGTTTCCTTTGTTTTGCGTGTTTCACAATTTTTTATTATTAAGTTGATCAATCGTCCTCCTTTAGGGAATATAATCATCCGTTTCTGGATTCTGTCCTTTCTTGAAAAGTGTCCTCCTTCATGTCCTCCTTTTCGATATTTTAAAACTAATCTGTTAATCTCTGTTTTCAGAGATGCCTTGCCAAACTGTTACGCAAATGTTGAATACGAAAAACTTTTATAAAATTCAAAAGATTATATCCTCATTCTAACGCCTGCTACAGAGCGTGTTTAATGATTATTTGAGCCTCTCTGTTCCCCTTTTTTTTAAGTTTAGATAAATATCCTAAATTATGGAATCTTTTTTCATTTACGAATTATTGGATATTAAGTCATCTATTCTCCTCAAAATGATTCATTAGATTGACAGTGCATATATTTCAGCTACAGAAGTTAGTCTTAATTTGAACGAATTTGTCCTTCAATATAAATTTGAAGAACAATCTTACGATTTAAAAAAAAATATTCCTTTAATAATAAAAGGAAAATTAGCAAACTTAGAGGAATCAAATCGGAGCATAACGGAAAAGTATGGGGAAGATTTAGTTTAGTTTTTATTAACGTCGCAGTAGAAACAACACGAGGGCTATTGGCAGCGGATCTCGAAATCTTGAACCACGGTCAAGTGACAAGGACGACACCTGAGCTGTCATCATCCTCTCCTAACATCCACACCACGCCAACGGGAGGACTTTGGGCCCCGAACAGATTTAAAGTACATCAGCCCCGGCTACATGTCGGGTCTTTGGCGGCCAATGTTTGAAACAGCGACTGAACGAAAACCTCCGGCCTCTAGTCCACGACCTTGACCACCAGGCTACCGCGGCCCCTAAGTATGTGGAAGGAGTGTGTTGATAAAACCGTCAATTCCCCATCATTTCCTTTCAGAAGGAGTGCGGAATGCAAGAAACTTTTCTGTCGTTCCGGAGAGCAGTTACATTAATATTTCACTTTAGCCATTAAATTAATTAGTTCGATTAAATTAATTAGCCACACCGAAAGTGTAAAAGAAACTTCAAATGTTGGAGCTTTTAAATAATACTTATTTTAATGTAAACAGAAACATTTCCTATCATTACAACTGTAGACCGATTCTAAAATTTATATAACAACACATAATAATAATAATGTTTTTGTTGACAATCGCACAGGAGCAAATCTCTTCCATATCATTTAAGCAAACGATTCTTTCGTAATATTTACTCTTGCCCTTTTTGAGAGGCAAAGAACCACTCATTTTACTCAAACTAAACATTTACAAATTTAAAACATATGCGAATGAAGAAAAGATCGTCTGCTCCATTTCTCTGAAGTCAAAAAGACATCAAAAAATGACTTAGGAAGTCGCCACAAAATTGTATCAGAGAAGTGCAGATTTTTTTTCCGAACATCGTTGTAATATATCGAAGAAAGGTTTGAAACAAATATCACAGAAATAATAGTAATTGTATTTTTTTAATTTTCATCACAAGCAAATTGAGCAAGTATTGAAAGTTATGTTGAGTTTTTATCAAAAAAAAAAATGCCTCATATTAAATTGATGACATTTGTCTGTTTGAAGTTATTGTAAGGCTAAATGTATATTTAAATTCTGATATATTAGAACAAAGGCAAAATCAGTATGTTGAAATTTATAATAGAAATATTTAGTCATTTCAAAAACAAACATATTCCATAAGAAGAAATATTTATTCTTGTGGAATTTATGTGGCTCTGACCTGGAACTAATGCCGCAGTTGAAAGAGTTATTTTTCCATTGGTAATTATTTTTGAACAAGTGAGAAATCAAATTGAATGTTGATTTTCTAGATGAAGCGCTTACCGTAAAATGCAATATGAGGGATATTTCTAACTCCGAAATTTCCAATATATTGTTAGAAAATAATATATTGACAAAAAGTATTCATTCTCTGGAAAAATACTCTCGTACTTAAATGATTAAAAAGGATACAAGCGCAATTATGCATTTTTTAAAATTAATAAAATGTTTGATTTATTTACGCTGTATTTTTTTCTTAAATTTTTTCGTCCTCCTTTTTATTGTTAAAAAAATTGGTCATCCTATTATTATGCTTGTTTTTGACGTTCAGTTATTAGTAATCTATGCATAATACATCGATCTTCCAAATTTTTGGCTAATCACATTTTTCATACTTCTGTTAACCTATGAAAAAGAATGAAGCAACAGATTGGCAACATATTGGATTCGCTATTGGCGTTTTTGGTTCAATCCTGAGTTCGAGCCTTCATGCCAGTATAAACTCACCGTAGAGCTGGGACTGATGAATAAGTTAAATCTGTCAAGGCTCAAAGTCCTCCTATTGGTGTGGTGTGGAGGGATGGCAGCTCAGGTGTCGTCTTCATCACTTGACCGAGGCTCAAAACTGCTAGGTCCGTCGCCAATAGCTATAATGTCGCTTGAAGTAAGAAGATAATAAATTGAACCATCCATTATTAAGTGCAATATTCTCGTTCTCCAGAACAATGAATGACTCCTCACAGCTGATGCAACAGAAAAAAAAAAAAAAAAAAAAAAAAAACGATACAAACTTCCCTAGAGAACACACGAGCTTCTTCTCTTTATCTTCAGACTATCATTTTTGATTTTATACGAAAGATTCTTCCTCCGTAAAGAGATGATAGATTTTAACACATCGATCAATAACTCCCGAGTCTAACATTGAAAACAACATTTTTTTTGCAAATTTTTTTTTTATTCATCAACATAACACCTTTTGTTAATCACCTTTTAGGGTGATACAATCGTTCCAACGCTTTTTTTTTCCCCCAATTTTCTTCTTCTTTTTTTTTTTTTTTTCGCAAGAAATCTTTTTTGTTGCGAGTAAATAGCGATAAACAGCTTTCTGAATCATCGACTCGTTGCTGTTTTTGTTCCATCGAAAGCAATCACGGCACCCACTTGGAAAAAACCTTTTTCACTTCACTTCAAAAAACCTTTTTCCTGGTCCGATCGACTTAAAATTTTGACACGTTTCAAGCAAAGGTTAGTACTCTAGAAAGACCTGGTTACTGGTTTACTACGAGCGCCATCTCTGGGTTAGTTTCGGGAGTTATTGATCGAACAATTAATCGAGTTAATCGAACAATTGGTTTGGTTTTATTAACAACGCACTAGAAGCAACATCGGTGCTATTGGTGACGGTCCTCGTAAGTTTGAGCATCAGTCAAGTGACGAGGACGACACCCGAACTGTCAACTTCCGCTCATAACTTCCACACTAAGCCAATGGACAAACTAGGGGTCCAGACACATTTCACGTGCATGAGCCAGGCTACTCGGAGGTGCTTTAGTGGTATCAATACTCGAACTCGCGGCTCGAGTAAAACCAACAGACGCGAGTGCGCGGCCATGTTTAATCGAATGAAAACAAAAAAGAAATTATTTGTGCGTAATTGACAGCGTACACTTCTTCTTACTTTTGTTTCTCATTCAGGAAGACCAAAATAAATTCCTTATACGTTGGATAAACTTTGTAGAACTTAAGCGGAAGAAACAGAAAAAAAATACAGAAATTAGTTTTAGTGTGCATTATTTTAAAAGAGATCTTTTTAAAAAGTGGCGTTTTCATTTCATACGCTTTTATATGTATTAATATGCTTAGGATTATACAAATGCTTCAGAATTTTTGTACTTTCAGAAGGTTTAAGGACAAGAAAAAGAGGTTTACTTTAGAGGTAAATGACCTGTTTTTAGAGGAGAAAATGGAGATAAAACGAAGATGATTTTTTAAAAATAAATTTTCCCCATTATTGACGAATAACAATTTACTTTCAGTGAAGTTACTGTGATCTATTGCATTTTTATAAAACGTGAAATAGTGTTTCTGGCTTTTTTGAAAATATATTAAGCATTTATCTAAAGTAGCTGATGTAAATATAGACGGTTCCAAAAAAGACTTTGTTTCTTAGTTGCTGATATTGATAGATGATTTCTTCGTTTTTCATCTAAGTATAGCAACGGAAGAGTTATGTTCGATCTATAACTTAATACCTTAAGACTGCAATATTGTTAAAAATAGGAGTTTCCTCTAAAATTTATATAAAACTGATATTTTCTTAAATATTTTAAATTTGATCTTTGAATAAATATGTACTTTAATTTCCTTAAAACATGAGGGCTGTTTTTTGATCTTTTTTCATTCAAGTATATTTAATTTTATTTATAATTTAAAGCAGATGTTATTGAGGGAAGAAGTCACAATTATCTTTTTGTCAGACAAATATGAATTTTTCTAAAAAATAAATTTTTAAGACCTGTATTAAAAGTAAGCTATTTTTAAATTAAATTCTGTATGTAAATTATTCAAAAAGAGAAATAAAATTAAAAGATCTCAATTTTTGAATACATACAGTTTGAAATTTTAACAAACAATTCTTTTAATATAAAGAAACTAATTACATTCAGAGAACTTATGTAATGATGCACCAAAAAAAGCAATAAACTTCATACATTGTAAGGAGGTTCTGTAAAGAGGGAAAAAAAGTTTATATATATATATAAAATACAGATGCTGTTATTTTGAAAAATACATTGAATTAATTAATATTTTTGTAACAGTTTTAATCAATAGAGTATTAAATATAATGAACAATAATATTTGTATGCATAATTAAATATATATGAGGAAAAATAACAATTTTAGATATATGTGCTACATTTTTTAGAATACAACTCTTTCAATGTTATCCGATACGCTTCCTAAATAAAAGCAATTTTAGATGCATATTTGTTTCAATTTGAAACTAATTTATAATCTTTCAATGCATATTTAATTCTAAAATCATTTCGTGAAATTATCTGAATAAATTAAAGAAAAAACAGATACTGAAGTTGAGCAAGAAGTTGGGAAGTTGAGCGTATTTTTATATTGATTTTTTTTAATATTTATTTTCTTATTAATCATTTGTGGTAAATATTTCAACAAGTATGATGAAATAAATGCAAATACAATAACTTACAATTATCTAATGATCAAGAAATAAAATTTGTTTGATATTTATGAAACACAAAATATATTATCAAAATATGTTTAATAAATAATTTTACTACGGTGATTCAAAACATACCCTTGTAACGAATGGGAAATGTAGAGATGGAAATCAGGTTACTGTAGTAATCTATTGATCCCCTCCCCCTTCCTTTTTTCCCCAAAAAGAAGTCCATAAGTATGTCACACCCTTGTTATCCCCAAAACACATCACGATTACTTATCCTACAAATGAAGCGGTCTTAAACTTCTTGTAACATATTCATCAGAAGCAAATCATTCTGTAGTGTTGATTGGTTTTCATAAATACTGAGGAATACTGGAATTGTCGACGGTGCATACTCGACATCCAATACCGACAATCGCATTACGCGGGAACAATTAATTCTAATCTATAAATCAGTGTCAAATTTTCTTTGGGGTAGGTTAACAGATGACAACACCCAGTATTAACACCGAATTCCTTTTAAACACCAAAGCCAGCGCATTTGGAACAAACATAGTTAATTCCGGTATGCAGGGTACTTACCTGTGTAGTTTAACACAAGCTCTTTTGACCATCTTCGCGTAATGTAATAAGTAAGTTACGAGCCCACCAAAATCTAGAAAAACATTGTGACACAAAACAGGATCGATAAGCGTTTCTATCTTATAACAGACCTTTATAAATAAATTGACATCGGAGCTTTAATTCTTAGAAAAATTTGGTGTGATTTTTTTAGTTCTAAAATAATCTAAAGTTCCTAATATATAAAAACATTGCCTACCCTTCATTAAATTCTATTACTATGTTAGATTTCTTATTAGTTACATTTATTCAATCTTGTAATTAAATCAGCCACAGGAATACTTTTCATCGATGTCCATGTAGCCACCAAGCAATGACGTCACCCCATGATCAAAGCAATCTACACCAATTAACGTCCTCTACACTCGAGCTTCTCTTTAGAAAGAAAGAAAGAAAAACTCTTAATTACTTCTGAAATAGTTTTTTCTTCATTTAGATCGACCCATTAGTTTTGGGGAAAGAATTTCGCAAACACAATGATTGAAGAAAAAGAAGCGTAAAGTTTTCTCATTTGACATTTAAAAGGTCACGTTTTTCTTGACGCCCTGTCTTGAAACACGCGTATTTTTGGAACCAACACCGTATTTGTTATAAGCTTAGCATTGTTAATATTGAAGGAATGTTTGTTAAAATAGCAGATACAGGCAAGCTGAGTAATCATGGTCATCATTGGCTGTAATTGTGAATCATGTTCAAGTAATGGAGACGATGTTGAAACTAGATAATAGGTGCTATGCGCCATACTTGAGGCTCCCTAGGGGAATTGTAACTGCCCACTCTATTAATGACCAGATATGTTGGAAATCTAAAAGCAAAAGCAAATCGCTTTTTGAATGTGCTTTGCATCTTAGTAATCAATTAATTTAATAATGCCAGACAAGTCTCATGGATTATTTACAATCTATGATTTCGAAAGCCGCCTGTCTGACAGGTAAGAAAAATTTCCATTATTCTAAATTGCGAATTTCTAGTATTAGATTACACAGGCAACAAATCTTGCTTCCCACTCAACATATGATGGCTTCCCACACAACTTCCAAACCCTACGAACATAGTCAGAATATTGATTCCTGAAATACGTCGAGAAATAAGCGAAATCGGGTATCGAATGTGACTTAAAAGAATCATAAGTGACACTGAGTTTGTTAGCGTTACCATTCGTCTGCAGTAGTCTCTAGCTATGGTAAGAAAAAATGGAGTGAGGGAAAAATACAGTAATATTAAAAAAATTATACACACACATACAGATATATATATTAAATAGAACAGTATTAATTACATTATTTCTATTATTATAAATTTGGCTCTTCTATCATTTTACTTTATTTTACATGGTTTGGCTCTATTATACTAATTTGTTTGAATTTTTGGGTGTTTGGCTTAAAATTTTCAGAATGCTTAGTTATTTATGAAAATTGTTACATGATTTGTATAAACATTAATTTCTGTATTTTAATCTTTTACTTAAACATTTAATATTTGGTATTTTTTTATTAATTGAGTACTTATTTAGCGTTGAATTTTTTTTTGTTATATGATGTGATTACAAATTAATGTGATTTGTTCCCAATATTGATTTAATTGGTTTAATGACTGGCAAAAATTTATTCATATTGAAAGAAAAGAAATCAAACAAAATTAGTGTGTACATAAACTTTCCATTTTCATGAACGAGTTCTTTTTAAAAATGAAATAAGTAAGACATATACTATGTTATGAAACGTAAAGTGTTACAATATTAAATATTTGAAGCAGAGGAAAATGTCAATCTTATTTTTTAAACAATCTGAAATACATTCAAAGATACGTTTATCAAAATAACTTGTCTTTTGTAAAACGCAGAAATAAAAAAAAATGTTCCTGTCTGAAACATATTCTTATAAATGAAGAATTAAATTTTTGATTTCTCCGCATTTTTGTGAAGTTTAACGAGAAAAAAGAACTTTTATACACTTCAAGAATATTATGGATACATAATAACTCATGCATTTTTCTTCAAGAGAGAAAGATGTTTTCGAAACATTCAAAGGAATTTTAGTGGTCATTAAAAAAAAAAAAAGAATATAACTATAAAACATGGTTTTATTGTACATTCACATATAAGTTGTAAAAGATAAAAATGATAGTCAAATGATTTTCTTTACTAATATTTACATATAATTGCATTATAATTATATTACTTCCGGAATAGCAAATGGAGTCATAAAATGATTTCAACGTAATTTTTTGCTGATTATGTAATTAAAAATAAAATTTGAAGCGTTAATTAGACGCTTAAAATATAATACATTTCAATTGACTCAGATCAGAATGCTGCAAATAATCTTGGTTGGTTAGTTTTAGTAACGTCGCATTAGAAGCAACACGTGGACTATTGGCAAAATGCCCAAGGAGACCGAGCTTACCCAAAGGGCTTAGAGATTCACTCAGTCCTCCCTCCCCAAGATAGATAATCACCCCTTCCACTCAGCATTTAGTGACAAAAAGGCTTTTTTATTATAATTTTCTTACAACAATAAACGGTAACAAATAATAGTACGTGTTGAAGCAAAGAACAAGTGAGGCGAAACACAATTCCGAAAATCAACCAAAAATTTTTTTTTTTGTTTACAGAGTGTGCAGTCATAGTTCTGATACTTCAAAATTTTCCCTTTATATTTTCTATATTTGTGGAACTATTCGTGATTAGTTTTTAACTATTTTTCGATTATTCGCGAGGGACCTTGTAATTTCGAACCACGGTCAATTGACGAGGACGACATATTAGATGGACCTCCTTCAATAATTTTCAACATCATGCCATCTGGAGGACTTTCGATCTCGATAGATTTAACATCATCCCTGGCTTCATGATGAGTTTTCAGGGTCATCAAGGCTCGAACTCATGACTCAGAGTCAATGACGCTGGTTGCCAATTTCATGACCATGACCACTAGGATGTAACAGTCACTGAAGAGCTCAGGTTTGTCTTCTGAAGTTGTTATTACTATTGTTGTTGATGCCGTATTGGTGATGTGTTCTTTATATATCTGCATGGGAATAAATATTAAACTGCTAGTGAGCTCGCAGGAAAGTTGCATTTTGCGGAACTACCTGCCTGCAGAGATTAGTTGCTCTAAAATGCCACCTAGATGGCGTGGTGTAAATCTGCGAAGGGTTCGTGCCAACTCATGGCATGGTATGAAATTAGCCGGGAGTTTAAATCGGGCTGCCACAAACTTTAGTATTATTAGTAATTTTATATTCAAGTATTACGCTATTTTGTTACGAATTCTGAAATTATCGCCCTCCCCTATGAAAGAAATAAATACATAAAAATTACATTTTGATTTGGGGATCACCTGGTCGTTAATGTAATAAAATTGCTTTGAAGGCAATCATCTGCTTTTCAATAAAAGTATTAACTAAGAGTCTATAATGATGCAGCGATTCTCTTCTACAACAGCGCAAGAAGTTAAAACGCCTTACTTAGCTAGCTAGAATAGACATCTTTCCAGCCTGGATGGTTAGAGCATGACAAAAAGCAATCAACTTTCCTTCGAACCCCTGGCTATGGGTTCGAAACAGCAGCTTCACTCTAGGTCACCCACAATTCTGCACGGAGTAGAATAACATCTTCCGATGAATCGAAACAAATCCAGCACCGAAATATTTAATATGTGCCTAAATGTAACATAGCAGCATTCCTGCAGCATCCAAGTATTTGAAGTTGGATTCATCAAATGAAGAACATCATTTCCAACCTCAAATGATACTTAATTATAATCATTGGGAATGGAGCGTAAATAGGTTGGACTGAATGGCAAGTGAGGGTTCGAGTATTTCTACAAGATGTCCAGTAGTCTAAATTTTTATAAGGTTGATATAGCACCAATCATCGCATTTATTGCGATTATTTGAAAATTATGAGAAAGATAAATCTTTTCGGTAGAGACTATTTCTGCAAGCTTTAGGAATTACCTTAATAAAATCATTATAACTACCCATCAAATATAGTGTCTTCTGAAGTACTTCAAACAAAGTATTATTTCAATCTTGGAAAACGTGGAAGATCTTATAAAAATAGGTGATGGAATAGAGCCTTCTGACAAACAAGAGAAAAAAAAACTATTAAGATATTTGGAAAGTGCAATTAATTTGTTTGCAAAATATTATGTAAATATCAAAACAATAGCATTTCACGAGAGCAATTATCAAAGTTATTAAGTTCAATTGAAATATTTTTATTCGAATTCCTACTACTAATGGGAATTAATCATCATTTTATTTTTTAAGCATTTTGTTGTTACTATATAACATTTTCTTTCCATGGTTGACACTCTTACATATATTAATTGATTTTAAAAGCAACTTTTTTGAATTTTTGTTTGATATGGTAAATGAATACGTGTTTTTAACAATGGGACCCTAATGTTAAAAATTACGTAAGCATACACATTGACCCACATTGGCTTCATGATTCATATTTCCACCTGGTTGTCTGAAGATTACTATTTATGTTTCAAAATAAGTGTGAGGAGATACGAAGTCATGCTTTTACTATCTTTTGCCTAGTCGTCTCGCTTTTAGTGCGTTCTATGGACTCGGTAGACTTGTAATTGCATATTTATTGTGGACGTTGCTTTTCATGCAGTCGTGGGTTCCACCAAATCTCCACCAAGTAGCGAGAGTGATACATGTTAAATCTGTTTGTGGCACTAAGTTCTTCCATGGATGTGGTGTGAAAAATGTCAACTCAGATGTCGTCCTCGCCACTCGACAGGATCAAAATTACGACGTCAGTCGCTAATAGCTCTGGTGCTGCTTCTCAGTGTGATGTTAATAAACAATAAAAATGTGTTCTTTTTATAAAATCACTTTGAAAGAATTTTTGTATCAAATTTACTTTGATTTCTTTTTAAATTACTATACATAATCTTATATTACTGATTATTACTAACCAATCATTGTCTCGTAATAATGTCAAAACCTGAAAGAAAATGTTTATCTGCAGCAGCAGAATATTGACTTTGGAAATGTTTAAAATAAAAGGATCTCATATAAATTTTTAAAAAGAGAGATACAAAAATTTTTAAAGTTAAGTATACGGTGTCTCTTGGAGATTTTGATGAAAACACAGAGGTTTGGAAAAGAGATCACCAAATAAAAATACGTAAAGAGTGATGTCATTATGATATGAAAAATGAAAAATAATCCGAAATGAAATTGATTCCAACGAAAAAATTGGTAAATTTAAATATATTTAAATAAGTGTGTTAAAGTCATAGAAATTTTTTGGAACAAGAGCAATATTTAAACACAAACAGTTACTAGAATAATAATTATTATTCTTATTAATAATTATATATAAATGAAATTCTGTATATTGATTTATATATATATATATATGTGTGTGTGTGTGTGTGTGTAATTGTATAAAAATATAATAATTATGTATCATTACACACATGAAATGTAATAAAATATAAAATTACATTTATAATTATAAATATTAGGATATAAGTATATAATTATAAATTATTTTATATATGAGTAATAGTTACCATAAATATCATTCGAAATTGTAATTGTAAATAATTTTTGCTACAGTCATAAAATATTTTAATTATAAAGAATTATAATCAGAAAGAATAAATATAAATTATGTTCATGTGTAATGATAAATAATTATGATAGTATTTAATTTTTATAATAATGTAAAATATTTGAAACTATTAACTATAACTATTATTAGGAATTTTAAATATTTAAATTTTATCTTATAATAGAGTATGAAGAATTAAATAAGTAAATAAAATATTTTTTTTAAAAAAATAAACTAAAAATTTTAAAAAAATAATTAACATTATGCAGTAAGAATTTTAAAAAAATATTAAATAAATATTTTTTAAGAATATTTTCACGATGGATGACAAATTCATATATTCAGTCCAAATCACAAATTTAATCTTTTTAAAAGAAAATTTTTACCCATGCACCTACGTAAAGCATGCATATTACTCTTTCGATCCAAATCATATGTAAAAAAAAATCAGACATAACATGTTACTTGAAAGTGCAATTAAAGAATTCTCCAATGCAGTCAACTTTAAGGGATTTGAAAGGAAAAAAAATGGTTAAAAATCAATAATGTACTGTACGTAGTGAATATTGTTGCAAGTTATTCATAACATATCTTCTAATTGTTTTCAAAAATCGTCTGTCACTTTTAACGAATAGCATTCAAGAAACAAAACACATGATCTATTCAGAAATTTCTCAAAAGAAGATACATCAAGGTTACCAAAATATAATTTGTCACATTGTAATCACTATTACAATAAAAAAAATCACCATTCGGTCGCCCGATACTTCAGATAAATCAAAGTTTTACGTAATTTAGTTCAAAAAAATCAAATCAGCTCCTACACGGAAAGAAAAATCATAAACCAAAAATGAAGATGTCAAATAAAAGTCTGGATATTTCTTGTTCGGTACGCTTTGACTCAACGCGAAAAGAAAGCGATTCTTTTTTTATGCCCACCGCGCTGCCTAAAGTAAAACCTTAACCTTAGACTAGTGACGTAATCGTTTGGTTGCTCCTTATGAAGTGATTTGTGAGCTAAATGTACTAACAGCATTAACATATCGTTGTGATAGTCACTCTTAACGAATTGACTTTTTAATCATGAACGATTTTACATATACATTGGTGACAATTATTACTGAAGTAATAATTTTTTTTTTGTTATCGTTTTACTAAAATTAGAATCCACTCATTTTTACAATTTGTCACATCTCCTATCCTTCCACACATTTCTAATATTTAAATTTGCTTTATACATAGGAACGTTTATAAAGCTGAAATGTTTTTTAACAACATACGTAACATATTATATATATACTCTATTATATTTATTATCAATTTGCATGTTACGTATATTTTTTTTTACATAATTTCTGAGGTTTTTTTTTTTTTAATAAGTTTTAATATGACTTTTTTTTACTTATTTCAAGAAATTCACAACTTTTCTAAATCAAAGCTTTTTTAGCATCGTATATAATTCATGCATAATATATTGTATTAAAATTTGTTATGTATTAGTTTTTTTGTGTGCATTTTTTACATATTGGGAGAATGTCTTAGAAAGAAACAGCTTCGTATAATATGTTTGTACGTTAACGACTTATTTGTATAAAAATCCTTTATTTATCTTATTATTCGAATTAGCACGTACATTTTAATGAATAATGTATAGAATAATTATTGTAGAATTTAGAATAAATTTTACATCAGACGCATATTATCTTTCATTAAAAAAATTGATGAAAAAATTAATAACTGTGAATTTTCCAATTTTTTTCCCTATTATTTTGTTTAATTTACAATCTTATTCAATTGTAATACATTTATTTTTTGCTCTTTTAAAAATTCCAGATGGATATACTTTAAACTAACCATTGTATAATCTTATGTACCTATTATGTATCTAATAATGGTATAAATGAGGGTTTTCAGAGAATGAAAACTTTAAATTACTTTTTCTCCATGATCTTTTTTTCATTATTCTTCATTCAAAGCAACATTAAGGTATTTTTAAGTAATATGATAGGAGCTTGAAATATTTTTGTTTGCTTTGTTTTGAATAATATGTTTAATAGAACTATGTATGGAATTTGGTATAAGTTTGTTATTAATCCTTTAAAAAATTAATTTGAAATTTTTAAATTTTCAACGATTTTTTTTTTGATATTCAGAATAAAAATTTATAGAAAACTATATCAACACTGTAAAAAAATATTTGTGCATTTACATGTAGAATATTATTATTTAAATTTTTCAAAAGCAAATTTTAAATAATAAATAAATATTGTAATACTGTGATTGAATTCAGTTATTTAATTACATATATTTTAATTAATTCAGCATATAATGCATTAAAAATATTAGTCAGAGTATTAAAAAATAAACAAAAGAAATGGAAATTTTGCCAAATGGCGCCTTAAACACCATATTTATTATTTTTATTGTTTAATTAATATTTCTGAAAGAAAAAGAAAAAAAAAAACTCAAACGCACAATAATTATTTCTTATTAATTACTGCAACAAATATATTTATTTATGTTATAAGATGTATGAAACTCTAACTATCATTTTCAATATTTGATAAAGGTGTGGAAAGTTTTAATTATTTATTTTATATCTGTAATCTGTGATGCACGCTTTGAATTCACGTAAGTCCTAGCAAAATTTGATTAGTTGTAAACAGTAGGGTTTAGATGTAATCTAATAAAAAGCATTGAAAAACTGTAAACGAAAATGTAAAGCAATAACAATAGTGAGTATATCCTAACCCTAACGACTTGTCACAGATTGAATTCAAATGATCAAGTTAAGAAGATTAAACAAACTAAGAAATAATACTGACACGCATGTCCAATTATTTAATAAACAATTTAGAAGATTATTTATATAAAGGCGTTTGTTTCTCATTGAAAATAATATACAATAATACATACTGTTGCAAGATTTTACTTAATTTAGAGAAATTGACAATATCAGTAAGTTATCAACTTTGAGGATATAATTGTGCACTCGTGAGGAAAAAAAAGGTTCGTCTGAATAACTTCCACTTTTTTAATTGCATTTAGGCCCAGTTTGAGTAACTCGAAATCTTGGATTTTAGCTGGTTTCAACCGAGAGAATATTGTAGTCGGAAAGTTGGTTTACAAGGAAGGAGAGGAAACGCCGGTGAGTAATACTGAATGGATTGGGGTTACGTTGGTTACAGACTAGCAACAAATGTGATCGCCAAATGTGTTTAAGTTGCAATATTTGATGAGATTATTAGATGCTCCGAGACAAATCTAAGTGTATCTAAAATGAATTTTGTCAGTTTATATATATATATATATATATATATATATATATATATGTGTGTGTGTGTGTGTGTAAGGCACCTCATGCGATAGAGTGATAACGTATTAATGTGATAGAGCGAGCAATGAATTGATGCTACCGTAGATTTATCGGCTGAGGTGGCCTAGTGGTTAAGGCATCGACTAGTGGGCGGCGGTTTCATTGAGTTATGGATTCGAGCCTTGATGCCAGGAAAGACCCGCCATGTAGTCTCGGCTAATGCACTTTTAATCTGTCGGATCACAAAATCCTACGGTTGTCGTGGCGTGGTATGGAAGTTGGGAGAGATGGGTGGCAGAGCTCTGGTGTCGTCCTGGTAACTTGACCGATTTTAAAACCGTCACCAGTTGCTCCTAGTGTGAAACTAATTTTACCAAACCAAAAATCATAGATTTATCAGCATTAACGTTAATTGCTTCCTGTTGAAAAGATAAATATGTTTCATTTTTAGAGAACCTGAGTATAAACATCAATTCCCTCTAAAAAACCCTGCTTATTAATTGCGTGGAACTTTGGTACATCTTAAAGCGAATCAACCCCTTAACATTATCAAAATAAATGACTCATAAATAACAAACCTTGATCAAGTGAGACAATGAAATAAATTAACCAACATGGGTAATTAACATACAAAAATAATTTTTTTTTAAAAGATCAGTTGATTTCCCAGAATATGACGCAAAATGCTCTAAATAACTTTTGTTCCAAATTTTATTCGAAACTGATTATTAATGTCCGATATATTTGGGAAAAATTAGAGGAATACATAAACATGCATATCACTTTTGCTGAAACGATTCGTATTTTTTTCCCGTTTCTTAACGCAAGATGATAAGTGGACCGATAGTTAATATTTATAAACAACACACTGTCCTCCAAAATCTCTGAATTTCTAATTGCATTTTCAAAATTTAATATTCTCTCAATTAATTGAGGGAACTGCATGAAAATTTTACTGTAACATATTATAATATTAGGAACAATATACTTCAATGTTTTTGTTAGCTACAAATCGCAATTTTAGCAACCTAACTTAATTATTCATATCTTTGTTAGTGTATTTAATTTCTTTAATAAAAAGGAATTATCTTTCGTTTGATGCTAAAACTTCGAAAAATGGTGAATAGAAACATTTTTTTTATCGCCAAATATGTAAGATATTCATTATATCAGGTGATACTTTCTGTAAGGCCCCCTAATTCGACACTTCCGATCATAATTCTCAGAAATTTTTCCTTTCAGCACATTTTCGAATGAGGAATCAGATACGTGGACATTTTTATTCCTAAAATAATTGTTCTCCCTGAAATTCAATAAAATATCTAAATGAAATTATCCTTTCGCTCTGACAGTCAAGTAACGTGGGGGCATGAAACAAAATCAATGTATATTTGTTTTTAAGAATTAATATGTACAGACATATTGTTTTGAGAAAAGAACATCAAAAAATATGCGTGGGAGTAAAATAAAGCATAGGTTGTGTTATGTTCAAGATATTGACATTATAATGCATTATTATTATAATAATTACATTTATATTCCTGAGTATATTTAATTTAATATTTTATCAACTTCTTTTGTTTTAGTATCCACACAGTCATATTGTTGTCTACTATAATAATTTTATCGTTTGCTCTTATTTTAATATTTAATTTAATAATTGATTTTTAGGGCAGAATCGTTTGTTTTTATTCTTTTTGATAACAGTGGCAAGGTTTTCGTACTTTCGAACGTTTTGCTTCTGATAACAAAAATGTATTAGGAATTTAAAGTTGGTATATTCTTTTCTGGATAGTAAATGCTTTAGAGGAGCCTGAAATTGGAAGCATGCTATTGTCTGATTATTATGATTCATTTTCAATAATTCTAATTTTTCGCGAAATTAAGTGGAATAGGAAAGCAAATTAAATTTAACTAGCAAATTTCGATTATACATTTTTTGAAATTATTATGGATTTATTATAAAATTTATTTAAATTATTATTTATTTATTTATGTTATTTTGTGTTATTTATTTTTTAAAATATATATATATAATTTTTATTTCACTTAATTTCGCATTAAGAGTTTTATAATTTCCTGATTCTATATTTAGTTACGAAAAAAATCATTCGCTCTGTAAAGACGTTAGCAATGTGAAAGCCAACCATAGAGATACACCCACGCTTACGCCAGCCGTAGCAAAAATATTTAAAAACAAATATATTTGCACCATAACATAGTTCCTTTCACCCAATAAAATTGATACAAATATTGCGTAGATTGGATGAAATGTGAAATAGGTATTTACAGTGACATATATTTTTAACGACTTTGGCTTTCCATGTATCACATAGTATCGAAGTAAAACGAATTCGAGATGTAATGTTGCAAAACTAAATACTTACGCAGTTGCCCTTTCGAATAGATTATCTTTCCCCATTAATATACAGTCGATTAATTCCAACGACGATCAAGCAACCAAAAGAAAAATCAAAATTACTCCCCGTGGTCGGAGACACCGGAGCTTTCAGCTCTAATTAACGACCTTTACCCGAACCTTTTCGAAGAAAGTGGTAGGAAATAAAACTCTTAATTACGCCTGAAATGATTTTTATTTCTTTGTATCGAACCATTAGTTTCTGGAAATGCCTTTCGCAAGAACGGAAAGCGGCGAATAATTAGTAAAATACCTCTTCTCGATTGAGATGGGGTTGGTTAAAAATGGTTTAGACTGTTTGAACAAATTAAATTTTGAACAGTATGAATTGCACATATGTTGTGACGTCATGGCTCGCATATATTTTTTTTTGTTATTTTATTCTTGGAAATGTTATACTCTGTACATGATTGACGTCACTGCTCCTAAAGCTGAAATTGATACGCTGCCCGCCCCAGACAGATTCGCAGACAAGAGATTGTCCTTGGCTAGAGCAGAGATCTATAAGATAGTTTCTGTCAAAATAATAATTTTGATCTGGAAGAAAGAGATCGCTTCTCCTCTACAACTGGTGGGATAAGCAGCAAAACGGTAACAAACTACTTGGAAAAGCTTCAACGGGATGTCTTGTCCCACCCACCATATTCACCTGATTTAGTCGCCTTATGACGTGTTTTTCCGAAGTAGAATTCATATGCTGGCAGAAAGAATGGAGAAAATAATGACTAGTGATGGGTAATACTTTGAGTGACATGTTTTGTACCACATTCTTTAAATAAATCAATAATTTTCACAAAAGACAGAGATAACAGCTTCAAGGTCTTAATAGATTTATGCTTTTCAGAGCGATAATTATCGATTTTTGGCAAACTTCAAGTTCTAACGTAGAATTTTCTGTTGAAACATTTTTATTTTTATTAATGATTTGCTCACAATCTACTTCCATAGGTTGTCCAGAGCGTGGTTGATCTTCAGTGTAGAAATTTCCAGTTTTATACATTCTAAACTAAACTATGGCTGTATCATAAGAAATGGTATTAAATCTAAGATATCATACATTTTTGATTCAGTTGCACCGATTTTGCAATAGAACTCGATTGTACATATCGTTCTGATCTGTTGACATGATAGTCTAAATTTAAACATTTTTTGACGCTCAAGATAACAAATTATTAGCAAACAAATTACACAGTCGTAAAGTTTTAATTTTTAACTTTGGAATGGAACCCCCGTTTGTGGAAAGGCTAATAATAACAGAAATAACATTTGTTAGTGTGGAGGTAATTCCTGTTGATGGAAAACTTTTTATTTATAATGATGGATTAAATTTAGTGGCAATTTCAACCTCATTCAATTACTCTTTTCGAATTCGTTTGATAACCTTACAGTTTTAGTCGATCTCATATACCTCATGTTTACAGGCTTTTGAAATTACTTTTAGTTATAGTGGAAATCATTGGTGTAAGAACAAATCTTTATAACTCAAAATTTGACCAATACGAAATTATTATACAATCACTTAGAAAAAATAATCCAAATTGGAAGATTTCACTTTCTGAGAAATAGTGATTCACATTTAAGAGATAACAATTTAAACCAAGTGGAAAAGTTCTATGTAAACTTTTGCGAAGAACAGATTCAGCCACCGAAGGTGCGTTTTATTTATAATTATCATTAAAAAAATCAATTAAATATAAGAATTACAGTAAATGAGGAAATATCGAGAAATGGTCAACAGTCAGCTTTTCCGATATTAAAATTGAAGGGAACGATAAATTTTTAACTTGAGTATATTTACGCTTAGGGTAATTAAAATTGAAGAAAAATAAATAAAAAAAACATACAAACTGAAAAGTGATCTTGTACGCCAAACCGCCTCACTTAAAACAACGGACCTTTGGCTGAAAAGTAATAAAGTCGCCTTTCAACAGAGAGTCCTTTTGTCTTACGAACAAGAGATTAACTTTTCATTAAAAGAAAAATAAGAATTGTGACGCCACAATGCCTAGGAGTGATACCAGTGATTGATTATAGTGATTAATTACCAGTGATTGATTGTAGTGATTGATTACCAGTGATTGATTATAGTGATTGATTGTAGTGATTGATTACCAGTGATTGATAATTCTAGTGATTGATAATTCTAGTGATTGATTATAGAATGTTCCATAGTAAAACCGTGTGTGTAATGCAAACTTGGTTTTACTTAGCCATTTTTGTTAGCATAATCCGAATATATATATATAACATATTAAGGCTGATTTACATATATTACTGTTCTCAAATCAAATATAATGATCCAGAAAAGCCTATTTAAAGGAAATAGGTGTAAGAATCCTTCACTATTTTTATTCTAACATAATTAATTGAGCATTATTTCGTTTGTAATTCTGGGGGAATATATATTCTCAAAAGTGTCTTTGGGCATGTAAGAATGACATAAAATAGCAACTCAAGAAATGCTCTAATATGAGCGCAATATGGAAATAGAAACAGAGGAAAACCGAGAGAAACATAACACCGTATGGTCATCGAAGAGAAGAATTCATTTGGATGACCGAGTTGGAGAAGTACTGGGGAGGCTCTGTTATACAGGCTCTGAATGGTGTACAACTCCTTCGAACCCCTGCACCAATTTCGTGTGACGAGAATTGATAATGACAATGGTGATTACACAAATATGCATGAAAATAATTCTGAAGTAAGTTATTTCTTAAAGAGTTATTGTTCTTTATATGGTATTTGACTGTTAAGAAAATTTTAAAGTTAAATATAAGAAAAGTAAGCACGATAATAATTTCGTTTTCTTAGAATATTTCCCATTGTTAAATACTTTACCGTAAATAATACTTTCCCTTTTTTGATATTAAGTCTTTGACTACTGTTGTTTCAAATTCCAAAGTTTTATACAAAACAAAAATCTCCGCCATCAGACGGAATAACAAATAGAGAGGAAAGGTGAATGCATTTTTTTAAAGCGTTTCTCAGTAAAAAACAACAAAAGAAAAATACTTTTAACAATGACAGTGAAGTCTATGGAAAGTTCCCTCGCGCACTCGCAATTGCTTCAGACATCGAGTCTTTAAACCCAATTTTCGGGATTTTAAGTCGCTCAGAACGTTACGATCAGAAACTTTTAAAAAGAATATCTTTAAATATCTAGTATTTTTAAATGTTCAATATTTAAGTTTCAAAATAAAACAAATGAAAAAATATTTACGATAATGTAACATTTGTTAACCAACACAAGAAATAAAAATAGAATTCTACTTTCTTTCGAATTATATAATTTTCAAAGCTCTATACAAAGTAAATACGGCCTCGGATTAGAGAAATAAATGAACTTATTTTATTTTGTTTATATAGAATCCCCAAGTGTTTTTAAATTAAAAGCAATAAAAAGTATGACTCATATTTATATATCTGTATATCTATAGATGTTATGTAATGAACAAGACATTAGTGAGCATAAGTAATGTTGTATCATCTATTAAGGTATGTGCCTACATTTGGAGCACTTTTTTTTTTTAGAAAAAGAATTTTTTTGTGAAAAACTTAGGTACTTATTTGCAATGGTCTATGAAATTGTAAATTCTTAAGTTATTTTAATGAACTTTTTTTTTAGTTTTTCTAATTGCCGTCACAATTGTATGAATTTTAGTAAAAAGTTTTACATTTAAGCTTCTAAAACAAATTCTAATTAATATAATTCACTTCTTGGTTCAGTATTATGTATAATATACATGTATCTGTTTTGTGAAGCAGAAAAAATGCAGTTATCTCTTGAACTATTGAGCTATACCAAAACTATTAAACGCATCATGACTTTACTAAATAAAAATAGCTCCAAAATTACTAGTTATATGCTTAAAAGCTATGTTTGAGGTTTAAAGCATACTTAGATGGTGCAGAACATAGTGTTAAAATTTCATCTGAATATATGAAACACTATTTCAGAAATGAAATTTTTTGTAGTAAAAAAAAAATTAAATCGCAGTTTTCCGGATATGCAAATCTATAAATCAAAATTAAGTGCAGAAATTTTTGCCAAATACTCATACAATTATAATAAAAAACCCAATAAAACTAAATTCCATATTTAAAACATAAATTGTTTATTCACATAGTTTAAATGCATTATTTACATATCTATGTCTTCGTTTCGGTCTTGAAAAATTCAATTTCATATCGCTTTAAATAGAATTACCGGTTTTAATTCTAGGCTATAACTTTATTTCTAGCAACCCTAAGTACAAATGCAAACATTTTCTTGAAATCATAAATATATATAAGTGATTAAGAAAGTTACGAAACGTTTCACGAAAACGGTGATTTTTGGGTAGGCACATATCTTTTAATTAGCAATAGCTGTATTTACATTTGTAAGTCATACATTATCATGTACTTACTTTTACGTACTTTATTAAAATGCACCAGATAACCTAATTTTAAGTATTATAGAATGCATCAACATTATGGATAAAGTAGGTTTTATGGAAAGCGTACCAAAATATCCCAAATATCCTGATTTAAGAAGATTTTTTTTTATCTGTGTGCGTGTCCAGCATGGTATACGTCTGTCAGGGAATTTAACAGATTTCCGGTGTCTATTAACATTTATTATCATTCATAATAGATTTAATATTTTAATTTAATATAAAAATAGGACTAATTAATTCAGTTTAAGAAAATAGAATGACTACTATAAATTCATCTTTTCATAAACGTGATATAAAATCTAAAATAAAAAGTATGAAAAGGTGATAGTTATATCTTCTTTAATTAAATAATATTTTTTAAATATGTTACAATATGCAAAAATTATCCTTAATTTTATTCTAATTTACAATGGTTTAATAACATTAAATATTCCTTTTTTATCATTTTTCTGCGGTCGAATTATTATCCCGTTTCGCGATATTTGATTGGTTTTGATATATACCATTAATACAAATACAATTACTTAAATTACGATAGTTGAGTCAGTAAAACTTGTTTAAACTTATTTTCTCAGTGCTAAGTCTGAGATTCTGTTTAAAGTACACTACTTCCATTTCTCCCAATTCTTAATTATTTTGCTTTGTATTATTATTATTATTATTATTTTGTTAAAACTCTGAGTTAGTAACTTCGTTGAAAATTTTTATCCAAAAGTTTTACTTTTGCTTTGAATTAAAATTATTAAGTATAATATGTATGTTCACCATTTCTTTTATATTATGTTGAAAAAGAATTATGATGAAATTGCTATTTATAATTTTTTGCAATTTTATATGTTATTTTTTTTAACTTGAAGGATTGTTGCTTTCTTCTTTAACAAATTGTGTCAAAAGTTCTATAATATTTTGACTAATAAATTAGTTTAAATGTTGGTTTTTAATAGTTATTTACATTTCAGTATGACTTTTGTAATTTAAAACAATGTGTCTGTTTAACACACATAAACATACACAGATATATATATTTATTTATATTATATATATATATATATATATAAGCGAAATACCACTCACTGACTCATCACGATATCTCTAGGACTATACAACCGATTGACTTGAAATTTAGTGCAGTTACTCATTTTGCGATGTAGAAGCTCACTAAGAACGGATTTTTAATGGAATTCTTATCCAAAATGTAATTATCATCCGTTAATCTACTCTTATCCATCGGTTATGTCATTTTTGGCGACTTTATCCTCAAATTGGCATGATCGAAGCCGAACGGAATATATTTTATATATATATATATACTGTTTATTGCTACGAATTAAATTTACTTGGCGAGATTTGAGCGTGTGAAATGGAATAATACCAAATAATTTAATATTAAAGCGTTGATGGAGGATTGGCAAGATTTTGGCGAAGAAGCTCTTTATGCGAAATTTCGTTCATGTCGAAAATAGGAAACGCACATATTTAGCGATAGAAATAAATAAGTTTGGAATCCCACGGTTGGTGAAAATGTAATTTAGCTCCAAAACTTAGCGGGATTTTGAAAAATACTAGAATTGCGACTTCCTACGGAGTAGCGCACACGCAAGACAATCCACTGAATAGGATACATTGTAGGTTTATCATTTATTATGTAAATGTTGAGCCCCGAAATTTCAACATTTAGAAATTTATCACCAAATATCTTCCACCGCCAAGTCGAAGCATTTTCAATGACCTTGCATTGTGAATTTTAAAAAGCTATACTATGGTAACCCCAGCTGCTTTCCGCCCCGCTTTGCTCAGCAAACGATAATTTTTTACAGTTGTGGAACCTAGGCGTAAGTTTTAAGTTTATAAGAAAGTATTTTATTATTAATAATGATTGATAAATTACATTTGTAAATCTAAACGCAATCTTATAAAGATATTGAAGTTGGCTTTTAACAAATGAATAATAACGGTATGTTATTCATGTCATTGATAAAAAAAAAATAAGTAGCTGTCAAAATATTTATTTTTATGTACGCATTAACTGTAATCTAATGTAAATATTATGCAAATGTTTTTTTTTTTTTTTGTATTTTGGCAATTTTTAGTTTTTGGTGTATAGAAAATAAAAGTTTTTGATTTTTTAAAATGGCTGGATATTTTATCGTTTTCATAATATAGAATTCTTTTTAATGCTATGATTTTTAAGAGCTATTCTGTCTATTCAATTGCAGTTCCAGATGTGCTGTTAGCGTAAGAGATCCCTTTGCAAAAATTATAACGTAATACGGGTGACTTTTTGCTAAAAAATTTTGATATAAATTATTTTTTTGTTAGTATTTTTTGTTGAACTTTTAAATAATTTGATTTTAAAAAATTAATTTTGGTTATTCTTTTTAACTTGAAAAGTATTTCATTGTAGGTTAATACAAATTGATTTTTCATAATTACTTTTCAGTTATAGTTTTTAATAATGGATGTTGAATATATTTGGATAGATGCAATATCTACTCATTTCAAAGTTTTTAAAATTCTTGGCGACGGAGCATGTTTATTTTTCTTATATTTAACTATTTCCAAAATTAGAATAAAATAAAATAATAATGAATGTTATAATTAAAATAAATAAATTGATATAATAAAAACTAAAAATCTAGTTGTCATTCTCAAAAAATGCCATGCATACAAAATAAAGACAATAAAAATGTAATACACAAAAAAATTGATTCAATAGGTTTAAAAAATAAAAAAAATATGAAAAAATATATTTTTAATATTATGTAGGCAATTTTTACATGATTTAGGTCTACTGGGGCCCGCCATGCAGAATAATGGGAACGCATCGCACTACACTGTACCTCATGGGTGATACGAAATTCTGTTCAATGACAGATTTATGACTAAATTACACTTTCATTGATAAACTATTAACATTTAAATACTTCTCTCATATGTTTCAAAGTTGTGGATAACCATTATTACAGACAATTAATTTCTAAAAATTTTAAATTCAGATTATAATTATCGCTTAAAAATTGAAAATTTTCTTGATATTTTTCTCATAGGTTCCAAAATATAATATTAGCGTCTGCCCAGCGGAGCGGGCGGGTATCAGCTAGTATATATATATATATATATATATATACTCTGAAACAATTTATTTTTAAGACCATTTACAATATTTTAATTCTTGTTTTATACTAATTTTATTAAATTATTTTTTATATTACTGAATTACTCATTTTATCATTATATATATATATATATATATATATATATATATGTACCTAAATAATGAGCAATAGCCGATATAAATGCAACAAAAGTTTTACAAAATACTATAAACATAATGGATTTGACAGTTATCATTAAAAATAGATATTAGATTAGTAATTATATAAAAAATACAAATAATTATATACTACTTAAAGTTTTGGTTTTGAAGATTTGTTTGATTAAATACATATTTAGGATTAAATTAAGGTTATTTTTAGTTAATTTTAAATAAATTAAAATCAATGTTTTTATTTCTTTACAGAAATTGAAATTTCAACTAACCTACTCCTTAGAGAAAAATATATTCTTTCTAATAAATGCGTAGGTATGTAATGTGTTCGAGACCTAATTTTTGTTTCTCATGTTTGCTTCGAGAAAGAAGAAACTCTGTTGCACTTAAATTTCATTAATTCAATGAATTTTATTTTATTTTTGTTTCATAACCTTAAACAAAGAAGCAACCGACAACTGAAGTTCTTACTAAGAATGCATGTAAAGGTGAAAAGCCTTAAAGAGTGGGAGGCACATAAAATATTTTATACTTTTGGAAAAGGGAATTTCTGTACATGGGGCTCGGGATGTTAAGCCACGGAAAAAGACGCGAGAATCAAAAAATAAAAAAAAAAAGGAAATTTCAATATGAGAGATTGACGTTTACTATTACAAATCTGAAAGTCAGATGACAACTTTAATTCATCCCACACATTTATATATATATATATATATATATATATATATATATATATATATATATATTTATATGTGTATATCTACACTCATTGACAAAAAAAATTATCGCACCAAGAGATAATTGCTTGAGCGTAACTAAACTTGACAAGGAGGTACATGTCGAGAAGATAAGCAAATGATTGGAAATGCAGCATGATTGCGCATTACGTATAGTCGGTAGAGGGCGTTTAATGTCGTTCTCCGTGGAGTATAAAACTGGTAACCAAAGCTTGTTTGAGTGTGCTGAATCGTTTATAAAGGAAGAGGTGAGGTAAACATGCCATTACGCCGTTTTCGAAGACTGTATGAGCAGCGGTTGCAATTTGAGAGGGGGGAATCATCGGCATGATTGAATCTGGGTGATCAGCTAGGCGAGTAGCTCGTCAATTTGGCCGCTCTGATTATGTTGTGAGGAGGTGTTGGGACCAGTGGATCCAAAAGAGAAATCATTTCCACGAAGACCAGACTCAGGACGACCTCGACAGATCAGACGTCGAGGAGACCGCCACATCGTAAAAAATGCACGCGTATAGCCAACTGCTTCGTCCGCTGCCATCCAAGCCCAGGTAGCACTTTTACTAGAGGTCCCTGTGTCTTCTCGCACCATTCGAAGGTGCCTAGCTGAAGGACATTTGGGATCGCTGTACACATTACGTGTGCTATCCTTGACGCCTACCCATCGACGCCTCCGTTTGGAGTGGTGCCGCGCACGAGGAAACTGGACTGCAGCGGAATGGAACCAGGTAGTCTTTAGCGACGAATCCAGATTCAATCTCAGCAGTGATGACAATCGTGTTCGTGTCTGAAGAACATATGATGAATGCCTCAATCCTGCTTTTGCTTTACAGCGATACACTGCTCCCGCAGCTGGTATGATGGTATGGAGTGCCATTTCCTACAATACACGGTCACTCATAATATAGATCCGTGGCACAATGACAGTCCAGCAGTATGTCCACGACATGCTGCAACCACTTGTGTTCCCACTCATGCAACAGCTCCCTGAAGCCATTTTTTCAACAAGACAATGCTCTGACTCACACTGCAAGGGTATCACAAGACGGTCTCCGCACTGTTACTACCCTTCCTTGGCTTCCCGACCCCCAGATTTGTCTACAATCGAGTCTAATTGGGATCATTTGGGATGGTGAGTTAGGCATCCCACGAGTTTGAATGAACTGGAGGAAAGGTTACATCAATATGGAACGAAATGTCTCAAGACATCATACAGAGATTTTATGCCTCAATGTCCGATCGTATCGCATCTTGTATTCGCGCTACAGGGAGTTTAACAGGGTATTAAATTCTCCGTTCTTTTGCCTCTTTCTCTGAAATTAATGAACATTTTCCTTTGATTTTCGAATCATTTACTTATATAAAAGTAGTCATTACGTATGTAAAATTTCGTTTCAATTTGACGACTCCTTCTTGGTGCGCTAATTTTTCTATCCATAACCTTTAGTGTTACAAAGCTGCCGAGATTATAGTTAATATCAATTGCATACTCTTATAAAAGGAGAACTTATCTAATCTGGCATTTTTGAACAAAACAACATTCATGGAACAATGTAACAAACATTTTAATATATTATATCGAAACAATATGCTTTTATAAAATTGGAATTTCATTTTGTTCAAAATAATTTTCGGAAGAGTGATATAACGATGAATTTACTATCATATATTTAAATGTTTCTCTCCATACAAATATAATCGAAATGTTTCAAAATATTTTTTAGAATTTGAAATTACACTTTGGATAAATGTAACAATAGTGAATCTGCATAGCATTTTCTGAGAATTGTTTTCATACTTTTTTAACGAGTGACATATATTATGCGAGATAATGAACTATGCACCATGTTATTTTGACGTTTTATTTCGAATGAGAAAATAATATTTTAACTTATTTCTTGAGGCATCCATTTTTAAATTCTAGGAATTTCAGGGATGATTTTCCTATCGCCATGTATTGTTACATATGCATTATTTATAAAGCATAATTACATTGTGATATTTCGTATAATTGTAAGCCATATCAATATATTTATGCAACATGCATACTTAATTTACATATTACTCAAAGTTTTAAATTTGTTTCATAGTGGATAAAAGTTTGATAGATATAGGAAATGTTCAAAATAAAATTTTTAAAGATATTTACTATTGTTGATACTGAAGAATCGAATGGAATTGTATGTGTTTGTCTGCCGAACTATTACAGTAAAAACAGCCTCGTTGAAATTAAGCCTTCTACTATTACTTTAAACTTATTTTACATTTCCTTTTCACTTTCATAAATATATATATATATATTTAAATTCTTTCGTTATTTGTGCCTTAAATAAGATCCAAAGAATTATGATAAATTCCCCCTGGTACATCAGAAACTCAGTTATTCATAACGACTTAAATATTGATTCCATTGAAGACTACATCATCAAGCTGTCGCGAAATGTTTTCACCTCCATCTTAAATCACAATAATAAAATTTTCAGAGCTCAAACTTATTTTACCAATCCTCATTAAAAATTTAATTTCGCCAGCAAGACAACCAAATGGTCTCTTCCCTTAAAACCTCCATATTGATTCTCATTATTTGTCTAATAATACTTCACATCTCGTAAGGATAATAGCATCTCCATTTGTATTTCATATTGTTTACATCTAACACATCGATCAATAACTCCCAAGACTAACCCAGAAATGGCGCTCGTAGTAAACCAGTAACCAGGTCTTTCTAGAGTACTAACCTTTGCTTGAAACGTGTCAAAATTTTAAGTCGATCGGACCAGGAAAAAGGTTTTTTGAAGTGAAGCGAAAAAGGTTTTTTCCAAGTGGGGGCCGCGATTGCTTTCGATGGAACAAAAACAGCAACGAGTCGATGATTCAGAACGCTATTTACTCGCAACAAAAAAGATTTCTTGCGGAAAAAAAAATTTGGGGAAAAAAAAAAAGATTTGGAAAAGCGTTGGAACGTTTGTATCACCCTAAAAGGTGATTAACAAAAGGTGTTATGTTGATGAATAAAAAATAATTTTGCAAAAAAAATGTTGTTTTCAATTTTAGACTCGGGTGTTATTGATCGATGTGTTAACTCACATTGTGTTGATACTGAATGGTATCACGGGTACTCCTCTGATCTATTTCTCTGCATTCATTAATTCCAACTACTTCATCTCTCCGAGGGGCGCCATCTGCTGAACTTTTCATTCACCAGTTTTTCCTATATTCTGAGCAAAAGCGATGGTTAAACGCTCGTCAACCATCTTATGTATGTATTTGTGCTTTATTTCTTTCCAGGAATTTGTGCATTCGTGCAAATTTTTCGAATAAATTTCTTAATCATATTAATTTGATAATTCTACTTAAATTTCAATTACCAAAGGGTAGCATATCTTTGAGATTCTACACAGTTATAGTTCCAAACATATATTTACCTTTATCCACTCATTCATGCATCCAGTATTTCTTAACGTTGTAATTTAAAGCGAGTGATAATGTCGATATACCTGTTAACTTTCTACCTCGGTTCTGTATGTGACGAGGATAATATCTGAGCTGTCATCTCCCTCTCCATACTTCCATACCACACTAACTGGAGAATTTAGGAATTTAATTAATTTAACACTGTATGGTGGGTCTTTAACGGCATCAGGATTGGAAGCTAATAAACGGAAGCAACGCCAGCTGCGACTCCATGAGCATAATCATCAGGTTACTACGGCCAAAAATAGTCAATTACAGCTTGAAAATTTCTATATAGAAATATTTATTAATATGAATGTTTTGGAAAATAATTGAATAACTTATTTAACAAATATATTTTTGGGTTAAATTTGTTCATTTCTGACACTGAGAATGAGAGAAACGTGTCTTGAAGACCAAAATAAACTCTTTAAATACTAGTAAATTAATAGTAACAGATCCTTACGTAGAAACAACACGAGAGCTGTTTTTCCAAAATAAGCTGATATGAATACTTTGAGTTCCAACAGATTTAAAGTGCATCAGTGCTATAACCTAACGTTTCTTTATGGGATTTGATATTTGAGCTCTTTTCGAAAAAAACTCGACAAATGCTGTCTCGATGCAAATTAGTACACAAAGAAGTAACGGAACTCGTAAATGTTCAAAATGCAATGTTTCTTCAAGTACATTTTATTTGGAGCTCTTTCTATTTTGAGTGAAAAAAATAAAATACCACTAAATTGATATAATATTGAACTTTCAATATTATTCTATGTTAATAATGAAAGTTTCAGGTTATATAATTCCTTGTTATTGTTCCTTATTATATGTTCAAGTACATTGATTAAATTTCTCAATTTGAATTCTGAATCAAAAAACGACATTGAAAGATGATTTAATTTTTTTAGCATTTATTCTTTAAAAATTGAACATTCAGTCTCTCATATCAGATCTAAAAAATAATATTTTCCAATATCTTTTGAGACACAAGGAAACCCAATCTAAGGTATTATTTGTCTCAGTCAAACGGAAATATTTTTCTGAACATAATCCTAAGAAATCGAGTGTGCGGTCTCGCTTTATTTGGAAACTCAATTTCTACACTTCAAAGCTTTAAAGTATCATTTTTCTCCGTGATTTATCAAAAATGGTGGCAGAGAACTTGGATCTTTCCCTTCTACTTCTTGTACAGTCCTTCCTTATCTAGAGGTTTTATGTCTTGAAATTTATAGCGAGCATTGGGTAGTAATTCAGATACCGAAAGTTTGTGACAGAACGCACAAAAGATGCGATAATACTTTATGATAGCAAAGTATATCTCATTTTAGTGCCCGATATCGTAAACGTCAGAAATGGAAAATAATTAATATGATATATTTTGTTTTGAGGTTGTATTATATGTCTCAATTAAGAAAACTGCAATAATAATTTAGTGGAAGAGACTGGAAAAAAGGGTTTATTTTGTTTGTGTGATTCATAATTTTTTTTAATATATAATTTTTTAGTGTGCAGGTATTAGGAATCAAGGAATTATACAATTATTTTCCATCAATTGTAGTGAAAGTAATTCTCGAAAATATGAATTGCATTTCTTTTCATATCAATATATATATATATATGTATATATAAAGAGTAATATTTCGTGATACCAAAATATTTCTAATTTTAATATCTGTTATCATATGTGCCAGAAATGGCAAAGTATGAACATTACCTACTTTGAGTTTGGATTAAATCTTTTAATTAAGAAACTGAAAGAAATATTAGTAGGCAAGATTAAAATAAAGGATTTATGCGTTTTGTATTAATCATAATATTTTGAAGATACATATTTTTAACTGCAGTTAATCGAAATCAAATAATACAGTGATTTTTTCAATTGTTTTGGTGAAAATAATACATATGTCTGTAAAAATGTAAATTAAGTTCTTCTTATACCAAATTGGGGTTGTGGTAGCGTAGTGGTACTGATGCTAAAGCTAACGTCACTAAAGTCTGAACATACAGCGGGGCTGATCCATGTTAAATCTGGTCAAGGTCCAAGTATTACCGTTTGCATGGTGTGGAATTTGGAAGTTTCTGCCCAAGGTGTCCTCACTTGACCAAGGCTCAAAATTATGAGGCCTGTCCCCAATAGCATTCGTGTTGCTTCTTAGCTCTACGTTTATAAACACTCATAATCTGATTCCAAAATATATATGACTCACAATTCTTCGTAATATCAAATTTTATCCCATTTTAACGTCTTTTCTCGTAAATGTTACAAAAATAAGATGACGCTCTTATATGCTTTAATTGGCTTTTGTATTAAATTTTTCTATTATAAAATCTTTAAGTATAGTTTATTGGATAAGATTGAAATAAAAGTTTGTTCACGTTTTTCGTGTTCCATAATTTATTATTTTGCATATTTTTAAGGTTCAGTTATTCTGAATCTATGGAGAATGCAGTGATCTTCCAAATTTTTGGTTGCAACAGTTCTTGAAAATATTAATTTAAATGCAGTGTCACACATATATTCTTTAAATAATTTAAAATGATAATTATCAGAAAGGAGAAATTGGAATGGGTAACTCATTATAGTATTGTCCATTAATCGTACTTCATTTATTTAATGACGTTCATGAGTATGACATCTTTCTCATTTTGGAGCATATTCATAAGATGCAATTCTTTTTTGTTTTGTTTTTGTTGTTGAGCTTTGGTATATAAAGATGAATCCAGGTAATAACTTTGCTTATGGTTCGAAGGAAGAGTGAAATAAATCACGACATTTGAACAAACTTTATTTTACGATCAAAATACTTGTAGCTTGTCTAGAAAGGCCTACTGTTACTGCTCTCATGCTACCACACCTTCGACTGACCTGCATAAAACATACTTTCTCGTTTTTACCCGGCGGTAATGTCAGGTCCACGAAGCGGAAGTTTCTGAATCATTGCCTAGTGGAGATAGGAACACTACACCCGCTATCATCGACAAGGAAATTCGGCGCAGCACCGACCAAACTTTGATTTTGAAGCAAATGGCGTTTTTAATTCCAATGGCTGTTTAAACGATGGTTTTTAATAATGATAATACCAACCTTCTATATCAATGCCATCTTTTGTTTCAAACATGTATTAAATGAATCTCTCTTGGATTGAAATACGATATATTTTTTGTGGATAAGAAATTATTCAAAAACAGGCAGGAATATATAAAAAATTATATTTTTCTGAGAGTAACATCAGAGAACTATATTTAAGTAAAATAAATAATCATAAAATTACTATCCTTAAGAGGGTGTTTGCTTTTATTCGAAATAGAAGGAAAATAAATTTTAAACAAATAGAACTGCATGAAAACTTCAGGTCTCTTTGAAAATATGCAAAAATATTTTTTTGGAAAGCCAATGGAATTTTTTTTAAACTAACAATACTTTCGAAGACATGTACATTAT
>BMAW01060765.1:0-13574 GCA_019974015.1 Nephila pilipes
AAATTATTCGCGACAGTAACGCCATCTATGAGCGTGAATATATAACAATGTATAATATTTTATGATGATTAAATCGAAAAAATCCTTTCAATTTTATTCTTTGTTTTGGTATGAGAGAAACTAGTTAAAATTAAACTTAATTCCTTAACCATTTTGAGGCTTAGTTATTTTGTGTTTAATACATTAAGAAACAATTAAAAAGTTTTGAAAATACATATTATTGTGCTTATTGATTCCTGAAATCTTCTCCAATTATCAACGTTTGACAAAGAAAAACTGAAGGCCATTATGAACGGCATACTGGATCTCTCCAACCTCTCAAGTCTACCACCAAAGATGACAAACATATTATGAGGTATGCTCTTCAAAACCATACAGCTTCAATACCATCAAGGACCATTATCAGGAAATGGGAATGACTGCAGCACTCGTATCCGATCGTATGGTGATACCACCTTTGAAGCCACATGGACTGTCCGCACGGTGATCATTACTTCGACTGCCCTTGACAATACCTCATAGAGAGAAACGTCATTTCTGGTGGGTCTAATGACAAAGCTGGATAACAGAATGGCACAATGTCACCTTTAAAGTCGAATTCGCTTGCAGTATTCTGATAACTGTACACATGTTTGAAGGCATTAATGAGACCGCTCTTCTCTTACTTGCATTCGATATCGGCACAGGTGCTCTGTACCTGAGGTGATGATTTGAGAAACCATTTAGTACATGACACACACATCACTGGTATGGACTGAGGGTAATCGAACACAGATCGTTTTTTTTTCCTGACATCTGATGTTCAACGGTTGTACGCTATATTCAAGACATGCAAAAGGGCATCTTCCAAGAAGATAATGTAAATCCATAAGTAGCACTTCGTGTTTCGGCCTTCATCTATACACTTTCCTTCTATTGTTTCTGTGGCAGAAAGATCTCCAGAACTGTCACCCATTGAAATAATGTGGTCATGGTTTTCTGAGAGACAGACCCTCCATCCTTCCCCATCTAATAACGTTGATAAGTGTGGCATAGAATCGAAGTATCACAGAATGCTTTCCCCGTTTTTGTCATCCAAGCCTATTTCAACTACATGCCTAATCAGTTAAGGAGCGTTTTAGCTGCCAATGTTGCAGCAGTTTCTACTAATTTCAAATTCCCGTAAACCCTCAAACTGCTTACAAATTTAATCATTTTGTCATCATGCTATACTGCTTACGTAAATTAGATATTTTTTTTGTATTTGCTTTCCTTCAAGGTGATGTAATTTTAATTGCAAACATTACATATAAAAACGAAGGGGGAACCAAAAAATAACCGTCATTTGCTCTGAAAAGTTAATTTATCAAGTTTCTTTTAGTCTTCTTTCAGTCTTCTTCCAACTACCCTTCATTAATGTCAATGTACTTTTCTAATATATTTTCTCATTTCTTGAAGCGCTTCTGAAACTCTTACACTTTCTTATCGTTCATTGACCAATGCGAAGTTTTAGTTACAGCTTCCACATCAGTGAAACATTTTCCTTTTAGACTCTTTTCATTCTTGGTAACTGAAAAAGTCTTACGGATGTAGGTCTGGTGAATACGAAGAGTGGGGAATGATAGACCACCACTGGGATTCCCTTTAGCAGTTTACAGAAAAGGCCGCGTATGCTTAAGCGTTCATGAAACAGGAGCCTGTCACCTGATAGCTAGATATCCGAACGTTTCCTACGCACATTCTTCCTGTAAATGGCTTACACTTCCAAAAAAATAGTTGATAAATACACTCTAACATAAGAATAACGACGCACGAAGAAGGAGTTGTCCAATAGAGAAAACAATGGAAGATTAAATAATGTACAAAATAACTAAAATTTCAAAAAAAAAATTAATGGTTTATTTCAGAGTTACATATTTACAAAATAACTTACTCAATAAGGTGTTGACCCACCTCTAGCCTGGATGCAAGCTGCCACACGAGGTGGCATAAAGTGATAAAGCTCCCTGTTGGTCTCCTAAGGTATTTCTTGCGAAATTTGCTCTAATTTTTGTGCTAAGTCATCAACATTCCCTGGTAGATACAGTTGCTCACACGTGCTCGATTAGAGAGAAATCTGGCTTGCCAAGGAAGGGATTCACAAGATGTAAAACAGTTCATAGGAACACGTGCCATATGTGGTCAGCTATAATCTTGCTGAAAAATAAGGCCAGGTTACTGCAAAAGGAATTGTAGTAAAATAGATCTCAGAATGTAACGCTGTGCTGTAAGTGTGCTTCTAATGACGACTAAATTGGTCCATTAGAGGATCAAGGAAATCGCACCCCAGTCCATAACTTCTGGTTGAGAGACTTTGTGGCGTGCAATTGGGAAAGCAGGATAGGCACGATGTCCTGGGTGAATTTCAGACACATTTTCGATAATCGTCAGGACATAGTTGGAAGCGGGATTCATCCATAAACACTATACGTCCTCAGTCAGCATCATTCTAATATGATCGAGCCAAACACCCTTGTAATCTGGCTTGAAAGTGTGCAGGAGTGAGTGGCATGTGGTGTAGCGGTCGGTACGAGCGTAGACTTCAATCTATCAGCCGTCTGATAATGGTCATGGTGGACACTCGTCTGATAATGGTCATGGTGGCCTGCGGGTCACATGTTTAATGATTGATAACGATGAATCAGGCGCTGTAAAAGCTGATCTGACAATCACTCTTACAATCACAATCTGATCTGACAATCACATCTTTCAAACTCTTACTTTGCTCATAATGAGCTCGAATCCTGTGGCGAGGCATTTTTTCAGTCGTTGAAAGGTATCCTAAATCGCAATGCAACAGAACGTTTAGAACAGATTGAGAATCGCTTCATAAATACACTTGCAGAGTGCGCAGTTCCGTTGCGTTATAACTCCAGCTATTTATTCATTGGACACCACACTTTAATCATTTGCATGTTCGGTTCTAATAACTTTGTATACTATATTTCATTACAATCAGGAAACTCTTTCTTGTTGCGTATTTTTTTTTGTTATAGAGTGTAGTTTGACCAGGGTGCACAAATTCCCGTTCAATCCACGAACATTAAAATGTTCATCATCATCAATGATCATCGTTTTGATATTCGTCCTCACTTGACTTACTTTCTTTTTGACTGAGAGTGCTGAAGGTCATTGAATGGCAATTCTTGATTGGTCTTGGGGTCATATTGGTAATAAGCACTCTCATGACATGTGATGGCAATGGTAAAAAGTTTAGATAGTTTTCCATATCAGATTTTTGAAGTCCATGCTGAAATTCAGACGAATATTTTTTTTTATCGTGAGTGAGCGGTTAAGGAACAAACTTACCTGCAACATTCTTAATTAAAAATTCTTAAACATAATCTGATGGCACGCGCTCCAACTCACTCCTTTCTTTTCGTCAACCGAGAATATATGATCCTTGTTGATTTTTTGCCGTATATTTTTTGAATTTTCTTCGTCATTTTGAAATGCTGAAAGACACCTAGAATGCACAAGAGCTTCCACACTGATATTAATACATTTAAAGCTTCTAATTCTCTCAAAAACTCGTGTACAGTACGGTATGCTTCTACACCCTTCTTGAAAGGTTGTTGAAGCATTTGGTATGTTTCTGTTGCAGAAATTTCAAGCAGGAATCAAAATTTCAAACACCCTATTTATTTCATCAAATCTGCCTTAAACGATTTCTCAGAGGCACAGTTGAGAACAACAACACTACTATCAAATGTTAAAGTCCTACGCAGAAGACGCTTGAGTAGTAGATTTGGGAAGATTTCCACGAAAGCCACCTAGTAGGAGAATTCTCTACTCCGCTTTGAAACGGTAGCACACTTTCATTTCTTTTATTTTTGGGTCAATTCTTGTATATATATATATATAATTAGGTTACATCAAGAATTTATGGGTTGTTATTTATATTAATATCATTCCTAATAGAGAAATATTCTGTTATCTTATAGCTTCAATATTGAAAGCAGGATAATATTGATTATTATTTTTCGTGTTAATGAGATATTAAATGTAACTCCAATTTTTATAAAATTCTTAAAAAAATCTACACATTTCTTTATATTCGTATTATTTTATAACAATTAAAATATTTCCAAATAAAATAAAATATATATGAATCTTTAAAAGTTAATGTAGATCTTTCTCTTACCAGCTTAGTCGTAAATGTCAGAATAATCTGAAATCAATTTTTTTTAAATGAAGGAATCAATCTAGAAAATAGTAACAATCTATTTTTCATTCAGTTTTGTTATTACTGAAAAATTATTTTTGCAGCAGCACTTTAATGATATCTATCTGATTTTAATAAGGCTTAAAAAGTCAATGAGTAAATAATAACAATATATTAATTAAAAAATTTTGTTTACTTTTAAGAGTACATTAAAAGTAAACAAATATTATTCCAAATATGTAGTACAGATAATATTTCCTTTTTTATATTGGTCGTTATAATTTTGTATTATGTTTAAATCATAGTTAATAAAAACTTAGAGAGTTTTCAAAGGATATCAACATTACAGAAATATAATATCACATAAGAAAACATTATTGAAAACAATGTAAAACTTTTTTCTGATCTTTGTTAATATATTTTTATCAAAGCATACCTGGAACCACACTTATTTCAAATGATAGAATTTAGAAAATTTAAATTGTTAACTGCAAACATTAATTGAAGGAAATATATCTATAAGTATTCGAAACAATGTTTTTATTTTTCTAAGATTCATGGATCAAAAATTATTTTTAGCATTACTAAAGTTATGTTAAAAATTTTATGAGAATTTATTTAAGATTTGCCAAAATGATTGATTACAAAATAATACTGAGAGCGTTTACTGTTTCCCATTTGAAAGTTAACGAAACATAAAAATGTCTTTATTTGTCATAAGGATTGACTTGAATCTGCTAAACATGTAATACAAACCGATGATTAATACAAGAATTAAATATTATTACCAGTTTACAACATATCTATAATATTCTTTAAAATAACAAAGATAAATTCTCAATATAAGTAATTTTGGTTTGAACAGTCTAGCAAGTTTGCATTTGAAAAAAAAATATAAAATTAAATTATTGTGTGATTCAGTTTTTATTTATATTTTAATTTCATTTGCATTTGATTTAGTAAACTAAGAGAGTGATTTCATTTAGTATATCATTTAAAGTCATAATATGCATTGAATGAAGAAGTACATTCAAGCGAAATGAAATATCTAAGTTTTTGCTTAGTTTGAAAAAAAAAAAAAACTTTTACAGAAGTGAAAAGACAATTTCCAACTAAATTTATTTCCTGGTCAAGAAAGAATTTAATCAGGAGTTCGTAGACGAAAATAATTGTATCTGTATTGTTCAAGGACCATAAAACCATTGATAGAATGCCTCTGAAAGAGAAAGAAAAGTAACATATAGTTGGGAAGAAAAAAAATATCGATTATTTCAGAGGTTAATGGAAGAATAACTTAAGTCTTCAACCTTATATAAATCAAATTTTACCATTCTTTAGAAACAATAGAATTTGAAATTTAAAAATAAATAATAGTATGTAACTTAAGGTGTTTAAAGTATAACAATATATTATATATTTATTTAAACGTCACTTATATACAAAATATTTTCAAGTATTATAATCATGCTAGAATTTATGACAAGTTGTTTTTTATATGGAATACTTAAAATATACTGAAATTGTTTTCCAAATTATTTGATTTGTAAGAATACCAAAGCTTCTGCTTCGCTTTTTTTTCTCTTATATATTCGTTAGATATTACTTTTTACTTTTTATTCAGCTTAGAAAATAAGAAAATTTTAAAAACTGTTGATTAATTGGCTCGATTTTACTTTAAATGTTGATATATAATTTAGTTATATTTTTATAAAATTTAATGAAAATGTATTTAAATAAAATTTAAAGTTTAATTTCTTGATAAATTTTATATTATTAATATTATCGAATATGAATACCTAATATGATAGATTTAGAAAAGCGTTATTTAAACATAAATATGTGTTTAAATTAAGTATGTAATTAAATATTTATAAATTTATATTTAATATTGAAAAATTAAATTTATTCTCTATACTGCAATTATTTTCTATTTTTTTAAAAATAAATGATTCCTCAAAGTTTGATACAATTTAGTAAATTATATACTTGTTTGCAATAATAATAACACTTTTAATAATTTGCACTATCTAGGAATATATATTTTTGAAAACTAAGGTAAAATCTCTTTTAAATAACATTTCAAAATTTTATTTAAAAGAAGTTTAACCATAATATTTCAAAAATAACATTCCAAAATGTTATTTGAAAGAAGTTTAACCTTAACATTTCAAAAATAACATTTTAAAATGCTATTTAAAAGAGGATAATAATAAATAACTGGCTTACTCTTTTATTAGAATATTTTACCAAACAAAATTTCCTGTATAAATCATGTATTACATTTCTTTGGTATCTCCAATAGTAAATGTATGAATAATTTCCTCCTAATTCTCAGAGATAAGCTACGTGTGTGATTGAATATATAAATTTGAATTTTTTTTCTCGCATTAAGTTTACGTTATGACTTTGAAAATTATCACTTATTTATGAAGGTTTAATTTTCAAGCTTTTGATTTGCAAAACAATGTTAAAATATTATTTCTCATATTTACTTCGTAATATTTCTTCATATTTTATAGTTTTTTCATTTCAACAAATTCCTGAAGAATACGAATAAAATATTTTTATCATTCTCAAATCTTCTGATATGATATTATCTGTATTTCTGTAGAGTCCCTTATCATTTTCCAGTTAATTATTTACCTTTCTGATTCCTATTAAGCCTACTGACGTGCATAAGGAATGGTTAAGTTAGACCAATGATTTCAGTCATGTAATTATGGCAGGTGTTATTTCGTTTGAGTTTTGTTTTCAAACCTGTTGCCGCTGAAGACATGCCATGTCACTGGTCTAAAGCACATTGAATTTATTAAATTTCCAAATCTTACCGTTGGCGTGATGAAAAGTGAGGTACTAACTCGGGTATCGTATTTGTCTCTTGAAAATGATTCAGAATTACGAGATTAATCGTCAATAGCCCTCATTTTACTTTTAATTGCGACTTTAATAAACAATCAATCAATCGGCATTTATAAGGAATCTTGTTACAGACTTATTTTCCTTATATTTGCCTTATTTCCTTCAATGAACCAACAATCTCGTAAACATTTCAGTTTATAAGAATTTAACATTAAATACATCCTATCAACTGGTCTTTCCCTGATTTTTTTGGATAAAACTCTTAATACTTTTCTATCGGTTTTTAATACCGAATTAAATTTTAAGAAATATTTTTTCCTTAATTAAATGTGTTTCAAATTCAGGTTGAAAATTAAATTGGAAGAGTTTGCACATCTGTATTACAGAATTAATTCAAATTTTTAAAACTAAATTTAATATCAAATTAATTCAATAACTCTAAAATAATTTTCATGCCTTTTTCAAAAAATAACTGATGTAGCATAAAATATATTCTGCTGTTCTATAGTTTTAATGTCATGCGAAAATATTTTACGAGTGTGACAGGAAAATAATAAATATGGAAACGAAACTATGTATAATGGTATAATATGACAATCACTTGGACCAATTCTTCTAAAAAAGTTAAATTAAGGACAAAGAAAGAGTTTGATGGTCTTGAGAAAAATAAATGGAGAGTTTGATGGTCTTGAGAAAAATAAATGGAGAGTTTGATGGTCTTGAGACAATAAATGGTACGTGAAAACTCATTTTAATTGAATTTAATTTTTCAATCATTTCTTTGATTCTAAGTTACGTTTTGAATAAGAAAATGTAATGATGAAATGAAATTTGATATTATATTACTTTAGAATATATTGGAAGAAATGGCTAAAAAGTGCAGATTGTAAAAACTATATCGATTAACATAGAATAGAAATTTTCAGAATTTAATGCTTTTCAAAAATATTGAGTATTAAAACAATTAGTCTTCCTTTGATGGCTTCGAAAAAAATATTTCGATAATTAATAATGGCCTTAAAGACAGTTATTTAAATTTCTCAAAATCAGAATTAAAATGAGAATACTGTTTATAAAAATGCTAAGAATAAGAGAACCATATGACGTTATGTTCAGATAAATGGAACACTCTAAACATGAAATCGAAGTTTTGATAAAAATTATAAGTATTTTAAAAATTATTACTGGAAGTGAAATAATACGAGTAGAAAAAACTGAAGATTTGTATTGCATTCCTTCGGAAATGCATTATTTTAGAATTAACTTTGTATTATTTAAAACAAGATTTCCATACGGTTTCGCGGAACACTAATGTTCCACTAAAAATGTGAATAAAGCCTTTTTTTAACATAAAAAAAAAGAAAAAGATATTCATCATAACAATGCTTAAATTCTAGAGAAAAGAAGAATATGGTAATATCGAATTTAATCTGTATTGTTTCATTAATTAAATTTGTAATACGAATCATGTAATAGCATGGAATTGGATGACATATTTTTGAAAACATAAATGTTTTAAAGAGCAAAGAAGACATTTAAAAAAAATTGAGTTTTACAATTTGAAAAAGCTTACAAATACTACAGAATTATCCATGGAGTTTTGATTAAAGAGAGGTAATTCAATTGATATATGTAATCTTGAAACAGAAAACCGTTCTTTCTTCGAAAGCTACTATTAAAGAAGACGTGTCACATACAAATTGACGTAAACGTAGGTATGTTGAAAATTATTTAAAAGCTGAATTTTCTCTCTCACGTGTACAAGCGAATCTAATGCTCTTGTTGCAGAGTATGTTTTATTTCAAACAAATTTCTCAATATGTTCTAAGAATCCCACCAAATTTCGGCACCACTTACAAACGATACGTGCTGATCCAAAAGAAAATTCTATGCATTGGTTTAACGGACTACTTGATTCGACAAAAAAGTGCTCACTTCAAATTTATTACTTTTGCTAAGATTGGAAATGAAAATGTAACCGAAGCATCTTACAGCGTAAATTGTCGCATTGAGCTTATTGTTGAAACTTATTCAACAGGAGAAAAAGTATTATTTCACGTGTATGAATAATATTATATATTATTAATGAACAGCCTTCGAACAAATAGATGCAGTACAGTTATCGATTAATAATGTTTCACTACGCATCAAAAATCTTTCTATTTCTACACAGAAATGCCAAAATTATCGACATAGACTTTGAAGTGAGTATGTATTGCAATTAATTGCATCTACAGGTGTTGTCAGACTAGCTGAACTACTAGAAATGTTTCGTTACATCTGTGATAAATGTATTGAAGAGAAGCTACTCACATATGAGACATATTTGCGTGATAAAGTTACTGAAGAAGATATATTCAATTGTATTAATAATTATATTAAAACACATGAGATTGATTGGAAATGCTTTTTAGCCATCCAATGGGCATTTGTTTCAAATGGATCACTTCAGGCCTTCCAGATCACTTTTCAATTTTTTATCGTTTACTTCTTTATTTCATTTAATTTTTATATCTATTTGAGTAGTCTGATAATAATTACAAAACAGCACAACTTGGATAGCTAAATCTGTTTTTTGTAAAACTTGGCATGGAACTCTGTTTTTATTATACTCCGCTTCAATTTTAATTACATATAGCTTAAATATATTCAATTTAATAATTTCTCGTCTTCTTTACTTTTACTTACATATATTTGATATCCTGTCCAATTTAATAATTTATCGTTTGTGTTAATTTTAATTTCATGTAGATGATATAATATTCAATTTAATAATTTATCAATTCCTGTAATTTTAAAGTAGGAAAAGTTTACTATTCTCCATTTCTTCGTTCTATATTTAACTGAGTAACTTAAAAATAATTACAATAGCAGAGCACCTTGGGTGTTTAAATTTGTTCTTTTCAAAACTTTGCGTAGAACATTTTTTTATTTATGTCTGTTTGTGTTACTGATCTAGGCAGCTACTGTCTTTCATCCTGTTGGGTCGCTGGTTTACCCGAATTTTATTGTCTGCATTTCATCTTGTCTTGAATATTTGTGAATATCTTTTTATTTGCCATTAACCTCCGTGTTGAACTGCTATCACCGTATACCCATCCGATGAATATTTTTGTAACAATATAATAATATTAAAGTGTGAATGTAAAATGAAAATGCATATAGAATTTTTATTTTATTGACCTAATAAAATGATTCAATTTTATTTTATTTGAGATTAAAATTTCTATGAACAATTTACTAAGCAGTTCTTTTCAGCAATTACATTTGTAAGACAATGCATGCAACAAGACAACGCGAAAACTTGTATTTGTCGTATACTAATTAAAATCAATTAAGATCAATATTTAATTTACCTAGTATAATAAAAACTTCTGAGTAGATAATTTAAGACTGTCTTAGAAGAACTTTTTAATTAATATATTCTTCTAGTTTTAAAACACACTGTCTTATAAGCATGATGGATCGTAAAAGGTTTATAATAAGATTAGCTTGCTAAAAGCATACAATTCCAAACAGCTTTTACTTCAAAACATTTTGAAAAAAATTAAGAGGAACTATAGAATAAACATTCTTTAAGTAAGGAATTACTGAAAGTTAATGGTGTTTTCTAATTTAAAAGTTTCATTATTGCTTATAAAAGTCTGTTTTCTTTAAAACATTAAAATTCGTGTAATAATTTCATAGAAATGTTTTGGTTAACGTGGTTTCTAATATTCAAATTTCATTACTTTATTCATTACTGAAGTAATATTATTATGAGCATTTTCAATTAGAGAATATTCGATGCTTTCTAATTTAAATTCCCATTACATATATTTCATTAACGTGACGGATGTTTATCCACGCATGATTAACAGTGATAAATTAGGAAATTTACTTTAAAAAAATTAAGCATTCTACCTTTTAATATTATAATCAAGTAATTATTCTGAATCATCTTAACAATAGAGTGAAGCAATATAAAAGCGGTTTACAGATATTATTATATTGATTCAATATTACTTAAATAACACTACTAACTTTGGGTTCCATTAAAACTATTTGAACGAAAAGATTAATGTTAAATTTTACATAATATTAAAAAGGACATACTTGTGGGATGAGATACGTTATAACCCAACATAGATACCGCTTTGTTTACAATGTGTCTAGGTGTGAGTGTATATTTGAGTCACGTGTGTGACGTCCATCTGTATGTGTAAATGTGTGACTGATGAAATTATGTAAGAGACTGTGAGTCAGTCTTGGCGAAAGCCTTATTTTACAAGTCGTCGGCAGAGATGAAACGAAAGGTGTCTAGAAAGAGAGGTAAGGTGCATTTTCCTCCCATGTAAACGGACGACTTGATGCAAGGCTTAGTGTACATTGACTCTACATTGTATATACTACTTAATAAGGATAATCAATCTTAAATAGGCAGTTGTAGCCATTGATCATAGGGAACCACGAATCACTATAAAGAAACAGACAAGTTTGTGATCCCAGAGGATGACCGAAAACATTTGTCCATTCAATTGTTAGTTTAGTTTAATTTTTATTAACGTCGCACTAGAAACAACATGATGGCTTTTGGCGACGGACCTCATAATTTTGAACCTAGGTCAAGTGACGATCACGACACCTGAGCTGGTACCCCCTCTCCTAACTTCCACACCATGCCAAAGGGAGGAATTTGGGCCCCGACAGATTTAACGTGTATCATCTCCGGCTACACGGTGGGTCTTCCGGGGTTCAAGGTTTGAACCCGCGACTCAACGAAAACCGCCAGTCACTAGTCTGAAACAATGACCACTAGGATACCGCGGTTACTTTGTCTATTCCATTATTTTCAGTTTTAAATGAAGTATTTTTAAAGTTAAATGTTGATACAGTAAGACCCTTTCCAAATTTCAACATTGTATAAATATATTTTAAATATTATGTGTGTACATCTTCAAAGTACTCTGATTCAGTGTCAATATCTGGTATAGAATCCACCGCGATTGTGAAAGCTTTGTTAGCAGATTTTAAGTAGATTAAAATTTCCAAAGGAGATTCAAGAAAAAGATTGAGGACCCTTATTAGTGTATGATTTAAATGCAGACCTCTTAGAAAAATTTGAAACTGCCAACAAACTTGAAAAAATGTACCCATTATCATCTTCAAAGTCATCAAGTTCAGATGACCCACAAAACTTAAAAAGAATCTTGGAGTGACATATTGAATCCTTCCCTGATTGAAAAAAAATAATTACCAACGGAAATTTTGATTAAAGTATTATTACTCATGAAAGCGTAGGTCTTACTTTCATTAAATATGTACATAGCAATAATTTCCGTACCCCTACAACCCTTTTGTATGAATGAAGACTGCATAAGAGGCAACCTTGGTTATATAACACACATTTGAACTTATAAAAGATGTCAAGATTTAGCAATTGAAAAAATGGAAGAAACTTATATTAAAAAAAGGGATGATAAGAAAGAAATGTTGTCAAGCGAGAGTTCTTGGAAGTTGACTTAGTGGTGGTGTTAAGGATAAGTCAAGGTTAATGAACTATCTTTTTCAGTAGAAAAGACCAGGAAGAATAAAGAAGCAGCATTTGGGCGAGAAATTACTTTGCAATCTGTTACAACAATAAAGAATCGAATAAAGTTTTAATTTAATGTATTAAAGCCATTTTACAAAAGAGCCGAACCAACCAAAGTGATTAACAGTAAATGAAGAGCGAACTGAACGAATTAAGAGAAGAAAGCGTTTCCTTATCAGCATTCCAATTAAAATATTTTTGACTTCAGTGAAATTTTAGAACAGAGTTAAGAAAGATTGAATAATAAACAAAAAGTGAAATGGAAAGAAATTCAATGACTATTACGCCAAGCATTTTCCCAATGAACTAGGGAAATTTACTTGGTAGAATGCGATATTAAACGTATGAATGATATACCTAATAGTTCTAAAGCAAACTATTCTGTTTCAAGAAGAAATAAGAAAAAATGCTAAGATACCAAATGATAGAAATATGAGAGTCATATTATACCTCAGAGATGGTGTTAGTTGAAATCCCTGGAAGAGACCCTTGACCTTGTAAGATGTATTTAAATTGTGTTAAATGCTCAGAAACACTGGTATAGATAAACGCACACATAATCTAAATCTTTAAACCAGAAGACTTCAGGATGAAGTGTTTTATCAATCTTTTTTTTAAATGCATGGGGGCCAAGAAGCAAATAGTTTAATGATTTTATTATAAGATACGTATCTCTCTCTCTCGACATATTAAATATGCTATGTCCGTTTCAAAAACTTAATAATTATTATAAGTTAAAAGGCATTTAATTACATATAATTTTATTATCCAGTAAAGCAAATTATTTTCATTTATAAAATAAGAGGAAATGAATATATCTGGCTTTAATTGCCTGGCTTTTCAATTTTAATATAATTTTCTATGTAACCTAAGATCCTCCTTTAACTATACAGATGAGCTTTCCAATTAAGTTTTGCAGGAAATGGCTATAATAAATATTACCAATGAAGTAACTGCAAC
>BMAW01060774.1:6276-20741 GCA_019974015.1 Nephila pilipes
AAAAAAAAAAAAAAAAAAAAAAAAAATTCAGCCATTGAAGAAAAGCAAAAGAATGGAGAACTATATAATTAATGCTGTAAAAAGCTGTAGACTGTGAGGTTAGGCTATTCCAGAATTATTATCCAAATTACCTCAATTAGTATTATGTAATAAAAAAAGCGTTTATAAAATCAAAGATATAATTCATCAGAGATAAACAATAACCGAACTCGTTAGGAAATCCTTTAAGAAGTCTCAGAAAGCAATCCCAGAAAAATTCAGAGAATGATTTCCTTTAAATTTAATTAGACTTCCTAATTTTTCCTATACTTTAACTATCATTATAAAGAGTTCATCTATAATTCCTTTATACCATTCCAAGCTAGCTTTTATTTCAATGTATGTAATCCCTAGCTCTTAAAACCTGCTCAGTCTGCTGTTTCCCTGGATCCCTACGCATAGGGATAATACTTATTGTAGGCGGCTAATATACCTAAAAATCCCTCCATGATATTCCATGTGACCTGAAGAAATTCTTGCATATAAATTATAAGCAAGGAAAAGTCCCTTCTTTTCCGCTGTAACCACGAAGGTTGTACGATGCATCTGGCGTCTTCAAAATTGTCAGGATGTAAATATTATCATTCTTCTACTATATCTACGGAAGCGAGTGGACGCACGTCCCCCACTATCTCAATGTTATATTCTCTCTCTTCATGTTCTTAACAAAATTATTCTGATCTTTAATAATGTAGAAAGTATCCACAATTTGTACAGAATCCATCGAGTTTAAGGAAATCTATAAATTGTAAAAAAAAAAAAAAAAGAATAGAGGATATGTTAAGCTTATTGTGACATGTATCAATACCAAGCTGAAGGAAGAGGCTTGAGGTAAAAGAATCAAACAATACATTTAAGAGATAAAACCCGTACCCTTGATGCACGGTAGATTCAATTTACAAAGACTACATTAACGATAAATTAGTATTATTTGTCACTTCTTAAAGATCAGGACAGAAGTTATAGAGATAGTCACCGTAGAGGTAAGTTAATCATTTATAGAGTACCTGTTTTCTTGTGGAAATTTAAAGACATAGGTCAATGTACGGAAGGTGATTAACTCCAAAGAGTTTAATTATTAAACGAAGTATTTTGTATGGATTCTACCCCTTTTTACAATGCAAAAAGCGCGAAAAATAAAGATAATTCCATACATTATATTTATGAATGGTTGGCATTAATAATTTAGGAATAGGTTCAAATTTATGATTATCCGGGAAAGGAAAAAGAAAACTATCAGGAAGCAACACATCAGATCATATGTCTGTTTGTTCTGATTTTCCCTGAAAGATATTATCTCACAAAACAGTAACCTTCCTTTTGAAAATTATCAGTCATTTCTTTTTTAACTGAGAAAAGAGTAATTTACTTCTCAAACGTAGGTGTGAAAAGTGATTGCTTTATCTTATCGGGTGTAAAGTTCATTATCATAATAATTTTATCACACTTAGGCCTATTGACAGAACAATGATGCTAGCGACCGAACAATGGTGGCGAATATAATTCTTTCAAATAAAACGAGTTTAAGTGGTTGTAATTGAACCTTACGATTCAGTGTCATTGTAATTTTATTTTTCATTTACTATTTCGTAACCAGTTTGTGATAAGAATGCGTAATTATTGTATTTATTATATGATGTAAAGAAGGTGTATTTTAAGATGTTATTATATTTATGCATGAAAACAGTTAGAGATTTAGTATACGAAGAATGTGTTCGAAATTGGTTTGAGATAAGATGGAGGTATTTTTTTTTTAAAAAAAAAACGAATTTTCTTTGATATTTTGAAAATAGAATGTTGGCATCTGTTTTCTGAGAAAAATTTTAATTCCAAATTCCATTTTATGACATTGGTTAAAAATATTTTTAATACTTACATTTCACAAATAATATTTATATTTCTCTTTAATAAAGATGAGTAAATGTATGGGAAAAGCTACCTATTTTTTTAACCTTGATTTGTAATTTAAGAAAATATAAATGGTGAAGTAAGAAATTCTCCGTAATGAGTATTATATGATGCATTTTTTTTTACAGAAATTTGTGTAAATAAGGAAAGGAAATATCTTTTGGTACATTGAATATTTTGTATCAAAATATATTTTAATCATTTATGTAATCAAGGAATAAAATCACAGATGTTTATAAAACTTGTAGAAAAAGAAGCACATTAAAAACGAAGACAGTTTTCAATATCCTTTGCAGTTTTTAATTTTTATTTTGAGAATATTTTTGTAAACTGCTTTTTTTTAATTTGGATTTTTTAAGTAAAGTTTTATTTACTACAGAAGCATTTTTAAAAAATGCGGCAGTTTTATACTAACAACAACGGACTTGTTTTTATTTGGAACGATTCATGCGTGCATGTAATAAGCACAAGCTCTCAAAATCAATACAAATTCGAGATTACACTTGCATTTTTTCTTTATAAAGATCTCAAAATAAATTTAAAAAACTAGATATATATATTAAAAATAAATACATAGTAGTAAAGAGTCTCTATGGCAGGGTTTAGAATTTAATGTTACGCGACAAAAAATTCATATGATGAAAACATGAATTTCTTAAAAATGATTTAATGATACAATAATAGCCAAGCTAGACCTTTAAAGTTTACGTATTTTAATGCAGAAATATTGTACATACATATAATATTCTTCATCATTCATATCATATGAACTCTGCAAAAATGTGGAGTAAACTTATATTTGAAAAATGAGCGTCCAAGAAATCGTAATAATACCAGCAGCCTTTAGAAGAAAATCAAATCACACTTCTTATTAAAAATGATAAGACATTTCTGAAAAATAATATATTACTTCTACAAACAATCTTAAAAATTAATAATTAATATAGATATTATTGGAATAAAACATAATCAGTTATATGAAGCAATTATAAAGTTTCATAATTTTTAATACTTTCTGAATAAATGGGATAATTCCAACTATACATTGAATAAGTTTCACCAGATTTCTTTTAAAGATACAGAAAATAGCGAATAAATCATTTTAATTCTTTCGTTTCTTTTCAACATTGATACATTTTTTTTTAAAAAAAATTGATTTGAAATTTGTGAAACTAATTTATTAATGAAATGTTTAATAACTTTTCTTACAATTGTATAATTTCGCTTTTTTGTAATTTCAGCGTAGAATCTATCACGTGATATTTTTTAATAATGATTAATTTTTTCTTTAACAAAAAGCAAACGATTTTAATACTAAATAATCATAAACGAATGCTGCAGATGATGTTTTTTTACAGATAATTATTTGCAATAGATGCAGACGATTTTTACTTGTGGAAACATGGGGTAAAAAAATATATAGAGTTTTTCAAGAACCGTTAAATTTTTGTGTGCTCTTTAACAATTCACTTTTTACGAAATAAATCCAAAGATTTGAAGTGAATAACTTTATTAATCTCTAAGATATATATAGAAGTATTTCCATGAATTACAAATTTTGATAATGCAAACATTTTCGAATCGATCTTAATCATTTTATTGTAATTGTGATCACTTATAATTTTTTCTTCCGATTATTATTTACCTTAAGGCCTTTCTGGATTAAAACTTTATACTTTGTTGTAAAAATATATTGTTGTTATGAGAATTAAGATCAGGATATGATTACGAGAACATAATTGTCAGTTGTAATGATTTATGGATTAAAAACTCTTTCAGTTAGTATGTCAGAGCTATTGGTAACAGGAAACGCAAAAGGTTAATTTGTTAACAAAACTGTAGGAGCTTATGGTTGCATTTGAGAGTTATAATTCATGATGTGTTAGTAACTGATACCTCTCACACCATAACGTCATTAATTAAAATGATTAATTTATTAGCAGCACTTATATGTTCCCAGAAAATAAATTCATCGACAATGTATGTTATTTGTCAATTAAATCAATCATGTTTGCCTGCGAAGCATTAACTCTGCCTTCTTTCAGGTCAAACGGTCACTTCGGGAAACTTGATTATTTCACACAAAAAATAGAATTTGCTAAAGAACCAGTTAAACGGTTGATATTAAATTATAATAATAACATGTCATTCTGCTTCTGAAAATGGCTTTTTTGTAATTTACCCTCCAGAAATGTAAGGATATCGGAATAAAATTCTTTTCATATTTTTTTTTTTATTATTATAAAAGCAAAAAATAAGTTACTTACGCAATATATCTTACTTATACTCGCATAATACTTACATCCGAAGATTTTGATCTTGCAAATACTCGTTGAACCAAGTAATACAAATAACATACTTTTTTACTATAAATTAGAATAAACTTAAGTTATAAGAATAATTTTGAAATATGTGTGTATCATCATAAGCATTATTTATTTTTATTTAGCTGATAAATAGTTTTTCTTTTTAATTTTTTCATCAGATGCAGAACAATATGTGAACTGATTTTAAATCTGGAAAAACTTGTTTTGTCCCTTTTAACTGAAGGCAGCGTACGAAGTAACACTAATTTGATTTAGCACTGCCATCAGTTGTCAAAAACACTTTTAAAACCACACTCGTGTATATATATATATATGCAGGGTGCTTCAAAAAAATGTATACACACTTTAAACTATTGTAGTTTTCTCGCTCTACAAGGCTAATGTTATATTTCTTCGCCAGGTGCCAGCATAATCGTCCCTCTATGTTATATTATCAGTTGGAATTTGTAATATCAACATGGGGGACGTACGTTTGAGTTTTGAAGAACGTAAGCAGGTTATTAAGTGGTACTGGAAGTTTGAGAATGTAAATGAAGTTCAAAGACAGTGGAGAAGGGAGTATGATACAGAACCACCTTCAAGATTAACAATTACACGCATACGAGACAAATTCGAAGTTCATGGAACAGTGTGTGATGTGCATAAAGGTCATTCAGGTCGGCCTCGAACAGCTACAAGTGATGAGTCATCAACGGCAGTCTTAAAACTGTTTCAACGCTCTCCTAACAAATCTTCAAGGCAACAAATCAAATCCACGTAACCAAGACATTCTTTGGAATGAGATTCAAGCAGTGTGTAGAGAAATCTCATTGGACGTTTTGATACGATGTACAGAATCTGTGGTGACTCGTACTCAGAATTGTATTGATGCTGCAGGTCACCAATTTGAACAGTATTAACATTTGTTATTTATGTTTCAATTACATTGGACTTTCAGCTTTCTATTTTCCTGAAATTTAACTTTGTAGAACGGTAAATAAATTTTCTATGGAAGTTCAAAGTGTGTATACATTTTTTTGAAGCACCCTGTATATATATATATATATGTGTGTGTGTGTGTGTGTGTGTGTGTGTGTATGTGTGTGATTAATCCAAGTTATCACCGCTTTAATTTTAGTATTTTTATCACCAATCCAAATTAATGCCTATGAATCTTCTCTCGTTAAAATTATTACTACTTTCTCTCTTAGAGTCATGTTATCTTGCTTGAGGAGATTGCATCACTAGCCTCATTCCAAGTAAACTGTACCAAGTATATTGTACCATTTCCTCTTTAGCTTCTTCTACCAATGCTTGCGACAAACACCAAAATAGATCTACGAGCTGAAGGATTAGAATCTGATGTTATTGCAATTCGAGGACAAGAAGATGTCATGAAAGCAAAGAAGCGTCTTCTTAAAATTTCAGACGAGAAACAACTTACTGGGCACACAGCTGAAATTAAAGCAAATCCAGAACAATATAAATTTTTGATTGGTAAAAATGTAGCTAGCATTAAAAAAGTTCTTCACAAGACATGAGCTAAAATTGTTTTCCCTAGTGAAAATGATGATGATAAAGATTTCCTTGAACAAGCTAAGCAGTATTTACAGGAAATAGAATAGGATTTGGAAGTGATGGTGACAGTTGAATGCATTATTCTTCGAGAACATTATCCTCCTGTCTTGGCTCTAAAGTGCAAAATGTTCGACGACAGTTTAATGTTATTGTAAAGTTGCCTGATCATGAAAAACCTGAAGATACTGATAAAGTGACGATGCATTTAGATCCTCATGCTGATGGTCTCGAAGCTGAATTTCAAGCCAATTTTGAAGCTCAAAGAGACGAACTGGAAAAACATACGAAACAGCAGATTTTCAAGATTCAAGACGAAAACCTGAAGACGTGTAACTTAAGAAGACGGGAATCAATAGAGTTGAAGAACTTGATCTGAGTTCTTTTGTTGCCATCAAAAGAACTCAGTTCTAACCACACTTGAATCTAAAGACGAAGTATCTAGTACCCTACAGGATCACTAGACTAAAAGGAGAAAACACCCATGACGTTATCAAAGACAGAAACAATGAAGGACCCCAACTGTACGACGTCATGGGCTGAATTCCTAAAACCATGCAGCACGATGCCTGAACTCTTATAACATAAACGTTTCTTTTTTTTTTTTTCAGAATTTTGTAATGTTTCAATTTTTTGTTGTTTTGTTTCTTCATATTTTTACAATGTCGTCTGGAAGACAAGCCGAATCCAGGCGGGACGAGTCAGTGATGTCCGATAGACGTTCAGGGCCCACTAGCACAACCTGCAGATGGAAGCAAGCAAGCAAGCAGCTGCCAGACGGGTGCGGAGAACGAAAGACGAGCCCTAGAAGTCACTGAAGCCGTGGCGAAAGACTCTTTATTTTCGGACGCTTTATTTTTGTGTTAACATTAATAATATTAACTTTGATGATTGATATTAATATTGTACATATCCTCTTCTTATATATTAATTAAATAGTAGTTGAGCTCAATAGAGTCATATTTTATTGTCTACTTTTATATATATATATATATAGCTGTAGGATTTGTACATTTTGAGACGTCTTCCAACACTAGATGGCGCCACTTGTTCTTTTGGTTAAAAGCGCAAGCGAGATTAAAGAGGGCGACCAACAGAGAAAGACGTGTGGTCTTACAGCTCTTTAATATGTATAATCAATAATTCAATTTTAACTTAGTAAATACTGTACAGTAATATATGGTTTAATTAAATGTCATCTTCTAAAAATCCGCTTTGTTATTGAATCCAGAAAACCCCTAGACATCTTTAAAACGAGCCATGTACCCCATTTCTGTAGTTAGGACTCTCTCTCTCTCTCTCTCTCTCTCTCTCTCTATATATATATATATATGTGCTCTTTGAACTGGGAAATAGATGAAGCAAGTCTACTTTTTGAAATCAAATTCTCTCAGATTTTAAGCTGGTTTTAACTTGTTCTAGATAAGTCCATAAGAAACTGTTCTGATGGTTTTCTATAGACAATTGAAGCGGTTTTCTATCTGGAATTTTTCACTGTAAACGAAATTAGAAAAGCACCTCAAATTTCATTCTTAATTGAAATCCTGTAGAACTTATTTACGGCCCATTTTCCTATCGTCTGGTCCCTATTTTTGTCAGAAAGAGAATCACTGAAACAACTTTCCATAACTTATTTGGATTGAAAAATTCCTGAAGTGAATTGCGTTTCTCGATCAAATTTCGTTTATCATTCGTTCGACGTAGATGCACTCGTTTGCAATAAAGGCCTAAAAGAAAGGTGTTTTACCGTTTCGAAAAAATACAGGGATCTTCTTCACGAAGTATTTACCCATTTCTGAAGAGATTTTTTTTTATTAAAAAATGACACACTTCTATACATTTTAAACATTTTTTTTTTTTTTTGCCTTTATATTAAAACATACTTATATTCATGATGAATCTACTCAAAAGAAGTTAACTTCCAATTAATTTATTTGCAAATTAAATATACATATAAAATTAGGATTTTAAATAATTGACAAATAAATATGTGTGCAAATAAATTAAATAGTAATATTGCATTAATTGCTTATAGTTATTACTTAATACCAATATACGTTACATACGGAGGCGTATCAAATAAAAACGAATTTTTTTAAATAGATATTTTCTAATATACTACTTACTAGAATAACGTTATTTTGCTATATGTCCTTTAATATCTACACATTTTTCCTAAGTACTCGGTTTTTTTTTTTTTTTTTTTCAAATTTTTATATGATACGCCTGAATATCGGATGTGTGCGAAGTGAATTGTCCGCAAATTCTTTTATTTCTTCATTCGAAGAAAACCTTTCCTTTCCTGACACTTCTTTGAGGAGTCAAAACCATATTGAAGTCCGAACATTTTAAGTTGTGATTCTGTGGAGAATGTCCGAGTTTGATAAATGAAATTTCTCTAATTTTTCTTGCGCTACACCATTAATATCGGGGTCTCGCATTGTTTTTTATGGAAAGGTGAACTCTGGATCGAAATAGACAGATATACACTTAAACCTATTGCAAAAGTTGATTATAGTATATTGCATTAATTGTACTTCGGTCAAAATGAAAGAAAAGAAAAAGAATATTGATCTACACAAATACCTTGTGAAATGGGCCGCGGTAGCCTAGTGGTCATGGCTTCGGATTCGTGGCCGGCGGTTTTCGTTCAGTCGCGGGTTCGATCCTTAGCCGCTAAAGACCCGCTGTATAGTCGGGATTGATGCACGTTAAATCTGTCGGGGCCCAAAGTCCTCCCGTTGGCGTGGCGTTTTGTGGATGGTAGGAGAGGGGGTTCCAAACTCAGGTGTCGTCCTTGTCACTTGACCGTGGTTCAAAATTACGAGATCCGTCGCCAATAGACCTCGTGTTGCTTCTAGTGCGACGTTAATAAAAAAAAAATCAACTCAATACCCTGTGAATACATCCTCAAAAAAAAATGAATAAGCAGTAGCAGGTGATTTTTTTTTTCCTGCAGATAACCGAGTTTTTGCTTTTAATGAAGCAGTTTCACTTTTGGTGCACCATTCACTCTTTGAACCGCTGTGTTTAAAGTTGGTAGCAAATAAATAAATGAACATATGAGAATAAAACGATGCCAATGGATTATTTCAACATTAAATAACTTATCCTGATAGGCATGGTAAAATATATTATTATCTGCCTCTATTAAAAAAATTTCGTTTATAATGGACCCATCTTCGCATATTATTATAAGAAAATATACGTAGAACTTTTTCCCTCCAAAAAATAAACTGTGGTCTTTTAATTAATTTTATTTTTAATTTTTGCGGGGGAATGGTAGAATATATTATTCACCGCGGAAATTTTCCTGAGAATGAAAAAACAAAAATAAAATATCTGGCGCCTCACTCTTTAGTCTTCGTACTTCAGAAGACTGCATTAATCTGCTTACTTTGGTGTGTATGTAAATGCAAAGAAAAAGAGAAAAGTAAACCAAGAAGAAATAGTTTTAAGCTTAAACTTAAAGAATGTACGAAATAGCCGGTTAAGGATAAAACTCGGTATTTCCCAAGAATGTACTAACAAACTGAGTTCGTTAAAACTACTTACCGAGCAAATAAGTGTTGTTTTAAAAATGTTAACCAAAAGTTGTTGCATTTTATCTAAAGACTTTGACATAGCTATTTACTTTTAGACTTAAAGACTCTCTAGAGTTTTATTTGTGAAACTTCATGATTTTGTTTTCCTTTTATTTTTTGAGATCCATTACTAATATATAAGCTCTTTTAAGTAGATATAAAAACTACAAATCCTACTTAGTATTTTACTAATAGATAGAAACTTTCCTCTTTTAATTTTACAATAAAGTGTTACTTTATAAACAAGTTATTCGCACAGCTCTATGCCCACGGTAGCCTAGTGGGCGTGGGCGTGAACTCGCGGCCGGCGTTGTTTTGGTCGTGTCGTAGGTTCGAGCCCAGATGCCACTGAAGACCTGCCGTGTAGCGGAGCTGATGCATATTAAAATTCTCAAAGTCTCAACTCCTCCTGTTGACGTAATGTGGGATCCTGGAAAGGCCAATTCAGGAGTCGTCTTCTTCACTTGACGAAGATTCAAAATTACGAGGTCCATCGTCAGTCCGTCCACGTGTTGCTACAAAGTGCCACGTTAATAAAACAATCAATCAATCGCACAATTAAAACTTGTGCTGTCCCTGTCTGGGGTGCTGCAATCCCAAATGAATTTTAAAAAAATCAAATAATTCTTTTCAAAACAAAATTTTCCGAGTGATATCTAATGTAATTATTTCTGCTGCGTCAGAAATAATGTCATCTACAACAATCTCAAAATTCAGTTACAGTAGAACCACGTTAAGTTGGACCCCTTTAACTCGTACCTCCGGATTGGTCGCACGAAGAATTTTTTTTTTAAGTTTGAGAAACGATCTGCAAAATTCCATAACATACGAGGTGTTGCTAATAAATTACGAGACTGACGCTGTAAAACATTTTATTTTGAGAGAGAGATTTCATACATATTTATTTATTATCAACTTCATTGCACATCCTTCCTCTATCCCTACAACGGTCCATGGAAATCTTCCATTGTTCGAAACAGTGCTGGAAGTCTTCTGTCAGCTCCTTCAGGACGCGGGCCGCTTTCTCTTTCACAGCTTTAACGAACTCAAATCTTGTCCCTTTCAATGCAGATTTCACCTTAAGAAACAGTAGAAATCGCATGGTGAATAATTAGGATGGTCTAACACTTGGATGCTGTCCTTGGCTTGAAACCTCTTGACAGACAATGTGGAATGAGCCGGAGCATTGTTTTGGAGGAAAAATTGGCCATAGGATTGTCAGTTCCTACAGTCTCAGCAACCGCTCGAATGTCTAACCGACGTTCAGATCGAATCAGATTACTGATTTTTTCGATATTGTCATCCATTTTTGACGTGGAAGGGTGACCTGTGCGTGAATCATCTTCAACGTCTTCTCGGCCATCTTGCGAATGCGTAAACCACTCAAAAACACGCGCACGTGTCATTGCATTCAAAAACACATTCATTGCCATACACTTCTTTCGATAAATTATTTTAGTAGCGGTTTTTCCAAATTTCATGACAAATTTCACAACAATTCGTTGGTCATTTATCATTTTTCCGGCGAAACAAACAAACAAAAAATAACTCTAATGCGAACGAAGTCTACGAGTACACGGATTTCTTTTTAAAGAAGTGAGAGGCACTTTACTGGAAAGAGAAGGCTTCACGCTAAACAGCTGTCAGTCGCTGGCGTTTGCCGTATATGCACTTCATCTGTAAAAGCTTCAGTCTCGTTATTTAATAGCCACTCCTCATATTATAAGTTTCATCTAATGGTTCGAAAATTTATTTTATTCACTGAAGTTTTTAACAGCTGTGAACGTATTTAATAAAAAAAAAAAAAAGAGGGAGGACTTTTTTTTACAATAATTCTGTGCAAGGCCACAGAATTTTGGTTGCACCTTTCATAACGAGCAATAAATGGTATACGGTGCTGATTTATTGTCTAAATGACAAATGCAGTAAAAAACTTTATACACACTTCTAATGTTCACAGAGTAGATGCGTTTGTCTGCTATAAATATGTGTGACTCTCTCTCTCTCTCTCTCTCTCACATACTCTATTTATTCCATATAAAGATTATTTTCTGTAAATATAGATGTTGAAGGGAACAGACGAGTCTGTTACTAGGCGTCAAACGAGAGATTTTCGGAACATTTCTACTTTTTGCATACTGACCCTTAGAGCGCTTTTCAGTGCTGAGGGTCATACGGTTTACCATCCTCATATTGTGCTCGGAATCGAACATGGACACAAGTGACAAACACCTTTTCTCTTCCTTCGACCGCAAATGCCGTGGAAGAAAAGGCGAATCTTCGGTGAATCCTGCCGCAACTGCTGTGGGGTCTATGATTGATTCTCTGCCGACGGAGGCTTCCCAGGAAGACACCGAATTATTCTTCACAAAACACCACGAAGAGATCAAGATGCTCAGAGATGCATATGCACTCAGGGTCAAAAGGCTTTCTTCTGCTTCAAATAAAAACCCTGAAGAATTCAAGAAGGCGCATACTGAACTGGGTGTGGTCTACACCCAGCTCACAGCTATTAAGGCCAAGCTGCAAGTGCCTATATTTAAACTCCCAGTAAATATTGAAGTACTGGACAAGATCGTAAACAAAGTCCAAAAGAAAACCCAGAAGGCCAAGAAAAAAGCCGGGGGAAAAGGGAAATAACACCAAAGGGCGTGATTCCCACCAAAATTCAGGCGAAGGGCGTGGCTCCCGCCAAAACCACGGCAAAGAAAAGTCTGAAGCGTGCCGCCGAATTCTGATGATACAAATCGTCAAAATTATCGCCCCGTATCGTTACTCAGCTCACTGAGCAAAGCATATGAATATGTTATTCTGAATCGCCTGGACCAATTCTGCTTAGCCAGGAATATTATTATTCCAGAGCAGCATGGCTTCGTCCCAAAGTGCTCTACAGTAACTCAGTTACTCAGGGTCATAACTGAGACGGTCCAAAATGGCTTTTCCAATGAAAAAGCCACGGGTATGCTTTTTATCGATATTGTCAAAGCTTTTGATAAAATTTGGCACGATGGGCTCATTTCTAAGATGATGCAACTTGGTATTTCGGACCAATTAATCAAAATTATTCACTCGTTCCTGAACTCTCGTAGTTTCCGGGTCCGAGTTGAAAATGCAATATCCTCCCCCAGACCAATTTTCAGTGGCGTTCTTCAGGGGTCGATTTTAAGTCCAAAAATCTTCTCCTTGTACGTAAATGACATTCCGAAGGCATGCATAACCAAATATGTCACTTCTTATTCAGTGGTGTGGAAGTTTGGAGCTCAGGTGTTATACTCAACACTCGACAGCATATTACAATAAAGGGAATTTTTCTTTTTCTTTATGAGATTATAGTAAGGAAGAAAAACACGGTTAATTGTACAATATGGCAAACTACTAAGCTGATTTGTTATTATTGCATGCTTACCGAAAATGAGAGAGTAGTACAATCGGAGGCCACGATACGTGGGTGGAGTCAAAGCTTTTCTCGTGGTGGTCGATCTGTTTTAGTATCACGCTTCATCAAAACTTTATTCAAACGAATTTAATCTGGTAAGACGGTACTCAGTAGAATTGCCAAGTGTTTGCCCCACGAGTTGTGTGGATTTAACTTCATTCAATTCCCTATTGGTAGGCGTAGTTCTCGTCGCTTGACCGATACTCAAAATTACGAAATCCATCTCCAGTAACCCTCGTGTTACCTATAAATGCGACACTGATAAACTTCAGGTGGCTGATGTTTTCTACTCAGTGGCGGGGGAGTACAGATCAGCCCCGCTACACTACAGATCTAGAGGCATCGAACCCACGACTCGAAAAGAAATATCGCCGACTGTAATAATTCGACCTCCACGCCATTCGTTTGGTTCGAATCAATATCGCGAATGTTCGAACAAAAGTGCTACTGGCAATGGATTTCGAAATCTTGAATCGAGGTAACAAGATGAGGACATCACTTGAATTTGTACCTCACTCTACTAACTTCTACACCTCACCGTTATGAAGACTTTTTAAGTGGAACCAGGATTCGAATCCACGACTCTAAAGGAACATCGATTATCGCAAAGTTCAAGACCATGATTACTGAAATATATATAAAATGGTTTTATAACTTATTTTAACGGTATATTTTATTGATGGGGATTGCTAAGCATATAATTCTAGAGCAACCCAGCTTAACAATCTAAAGCCTGTTACAACATTAAATATATTTTCCATTTTTTGTCTTTTAAAAAAAAAAAATGTTGTTCATTTTTTTTATCAACTTTCTTTTGAATTATAATTTATGTTATTTTACACATGTATGTGATTGGTTGCACATGTCAGTTTATGTAACAACTTATCCTTAGCTTCTCAGAATAACAAACTTTTGCGTGAAAGTACAATGCAATGTCTGTTTCCACGTATTTCCCAAAGATGTTTAATTTATTTTAAAAAAAAAATTTTAAAAAACCCAAATAATTTTTTTTTTTTTTTAGAAAATTCTTCCCTCCACAACGATCTTGCAGAGCAGTTTTTAACTCTTCACGTTATTTATTCTACCTGAACTCTACGAACCTTCCGTTTACCCCATAAAACTACTCAACCCTTTTCGCACTCTCCATTTCGGGAACAAGTCTCGAAATAGCTTGCCGAGACAACTCACCTCGAAGGGACGTGAAACGATAAAAAGAAAAAGACAAGAAATAATCATAAAAATGGGAGAAGAGACGCCTGGGACGTCATCAACCAATGAAAAAAGACCAGGGGAGCAGCGCCCTCTCTAGAGGACAGAAGAAGGTTGTGTGTAAACACTATATTTTAAGTTGACCTTGAACTGGATGGCACGTGGGAACTCACCTCCCTGTCCCTACACCGTCACTGGGCTGTCTTCATCATACACACAACTGCACACGAGAGAGAGCTATAAATACGGAGAGGGAGGGGAGGCGTTCCCGTTACTATGACAACGCAATTTTAAGTGATACTCTAAGTATTGGTTGCTACTGTACTGAATGGATAGCTCATGGTAGTTTTCTTATTCAGGATAGGGCGATTGACCCGATGCGTAGTGATTTTAGCAGGGGCCTCAGGA
>BMAW01060780.1:0-12525 GCA_019974015.1 Nephila pilipes
AATAGTAAATTACAAAGAATATTAAACACTTTGAATGTATTTTTTTTTCTTTGCAATGAATTTAAAAATAAAAAACTAATGCAAAAACTAAAATAAAAAATTCAGTTATTCCTCCGTTATTTAAGTTTCTGTTTTGACTAAACAATAATACAATGCTTTTTTTTACATAGCAAAATGTATCTTGGAAATACAAGTAAGCCCCCAAGGCATATTAAGAAAAAATAACAACAAAAGAATGTATCATCCATTTGACTTGCTTTCTAAATATTTTAAATAATGATTTAGCAAACACAAAAATGGTATTTCAACAACAGCAAAAACACTGATCAAAGCTGTTAGCTCTTTAAAAATGTTTTATAATTCCATCTCTCTCTCTCTCCCCCCTCCCCTTTTCTGCTTTTTAGCCTCTAAGAATGATAGCAGTTGAGTGTCATTGAGTTTTTTTTTTGACATGTTTTTATTTAGAAATTTGAGAGGCTGGAAAAGAAATATCTTTTATCCCCTGTAAAAACACACTATTAAGCGTTTTTGTGTGGATATATTTATCGATTTCATGCTTTTTTGCCTTAGATTAAACCTAACAAAGAACATTTTTAAATTGGTTTTTTACGAAAGATTACTGATACGCATTCAAGAAGGAATAGTGTGTTTATTTTATGCCAGGTGTAAATAATCCCCACGCTTTTATAATAAAAGCAACAGATTTCATAAATTAATATTGGGATATATGTATATTTGTTTTTATGAAGAAAATCCAATTTATATGTATAGATAGTTATGTATAAGCAATTACAAATCAATAGCTGTACTTACATTTGTATAATTCTTGAGCTTATCTTCAGGTACATCTTCCATGAAATCCAATGCATTTGTAGTTTGAGAATTCTTATTGGTGTAACATTCTATACATTAAACATAATGACAATTTCGAATTTTGAATTTAATAAAATTCGAAACCTTTTAAGTTTCACATATGATTCAAATTTGCCTTAAATTTTATTCAAATTCTGTGGAATAGCAAAAATTTGAAAATTTTCAGCATCACTGGAGAATCCTATAGGTTTTCTATTTGGATGAAATTCTACATGAAACTTTCGTCGGTTTAGTTTCATAGTGCCAGTGTTTCTCTTTTTCTCTTTTAGTAATTCTTCTGCAGTAGCAAGAGATATAAAATAGTTATGTCATAATACCGTAACCTGAGAACAATACATCAAAATTCTCTAACAAAATTCTCTTCCCTTGTTCTTTCTTGGGTTCAGTATTCATACTTCCCATATAGACCACCTGTTCCAGCAATAGGAAAATTTACATCGCATGATGTCCATACTTTTATACCATATCCTACCGTCGTTGATTTTATGTAAAATTCCGTGCGAAGTGTCATTTTCGCGTAAATAAGTTGCTCGTCAATATATAATTCAGCATATGGATTGTACCTCTTTTACCCTTCAAATTAAAGTTATTAAATGTGTTATTCGGAGAGTGTAAGTGGACTGTATATTGGAAATGATGACAATTACTAGTTGTAATTGTTTATTAAGATAAGTTAGTGAGGCTTGTAGCCTCGGACCTTGTTGGTCTAAATTTCTAGTAGTTGCAATCAACTTTTCAATCTCTTTTCAATCAACCATTCAAATTTGACATAGTTAGAATATTCTCATCTCCTGTATTTTAATTATGTCAAATGAAAAAGAAATGTGCAGGTAAGTTCAAAATGTATAATAACCCAATATTCATGGCACGAATATTCACTGTAAGATTATTAATTTCATTCTGTGCTTAACTATTTTCAAGGAGTTTTTAAATTGCAAATTATCCTTGTAAAAAGTCGTTAACAATTAAATTAATATTATGTGAACTTTAAAAGATTCTATTCAACATTAATACAACATGATGTTAGTATGTACTATTTAAAACATACATTAATTTGTGTCCTAATATTATATATGAGAACTTTGAAATACTCTCTTCGAAATTATTATCATATAAGCATAAATCATTCGTATTAAAATGATTTAAAATAAACTACGGTTTTTCCTGCACTATCACCGATTTCAAGGCATAAGTAAAACTTATTATATTCATATAGCTTCATCGTACTCATATATAAACTAGAAGTTAATAACTAGAGAGTTATTTATTATATTTTATTTAGTTTTTAAAATTATTTATCGCTTCATGGGTCCCAATAATGGTTTCTCCGGCACAAGTAATAGATTTCGGGAGCGGGTTTTGAAATAAAAGCGCTGCCTTTTCCTGCGAGGCAACTTATAATTATTTTTTACAATACCTGCCGCAAAGATAAAAAAAATCATTATTCAACGTTTCAAAATGTAATGCTTCAACGCACTGAAAGAAGTATAAACAATTTTATAAGTTAGTCTATGTTGGTGAGGAACTCTTGATGTTGTAATGCATGCATGACATTTAATAGTCCTAAATCCTAGATGTGCAAATCAGAGCTGTTGAAAGGATGATTGAAGCTGTCTTGTGAAGATATATTTAATAATCCCGTTCTGGAATATGACTTCTGAGGGTCAATGGATTTGCGGAGAGTGTATAGTTGAGGCTAGGTATTGAGACAAACAACATTAATGCCAAAAGAAAATCTCACTTCCGGGCTCAAATAAATTATTTATTCCTCAGCTCTACCTACTGAGCTTGCCGAGTGAACGGCAGAACAAATTTTAATCTTTTATGGGAGGGATGTAACGGCAATCGTAGTACTATGATGCAGCTGGCACCCAATATGGGCAGTATTACTTTACTAAATACGCAAGTGAATTATTTAACATTCGAATAATATTGATCTGTCTTGAATAAACGAGAAGAATGCCTAACTCTATATGTCTTCCCGTAACTTGTTACAAATAAAATATAAGAATTCTATAGACTCAAATTGGCCAGGTAAGTTATCTTTCATTAAAAGCTTGATTTCAATTAATGTTTAAATAAAAACAACTTGTACATGTATTTGTTGAATACGACTGATATTCAAAATATAAAATATGTAATAAAAGAGCGAGATATCCCATGTCACATCAATGAATCAAACTGATGAGATGACATTAATTAAAACTGAATAAAACAGAAAATGATGCAAATAATGCGAAAAGATATATTAAACATAATTTTATTACAGGGTTTTTGTCTCATTAAATTTTATGATTGTTGCTTACCTCAATACAGCTTAAAATATTCGAGTTCAAAAGTAACCGCTTGTGATATATGTGCATCACATCTTTTAATGCTTAACTAGTAAATTTTTTATGAAACCCTTTCTTATTTTCCCCTAACAAATTTTCAGAGTTTATTCTAGTTTCCGATGAAGATGAAAGAAGTTTAAAATTTTGTTGTTTGTTTTGCAAAATATGAATAGACGTAAAATGGATCCCATTTTTGACTATAATTAACCCTTTGGGCTACTTTATTATGTTATTTGAATTGAGAAATTCGTCTTGTGAAAGAATTAAGACTTATGTAAATTAGAGTAACTATACAAGAAGTGCAGTGAGTATGAAAGTTATCAGAGAGAGATAGGAGATATTAGGAGAGATATTTGATTGTGATAGCTGAACTCATTATATAGATGCAAAAGGAAGGAAGTGCACTTAGAGAATATTTTTGATTCAGATCCATTCACCAGAACTTTATCAGACGCAGATTTATTATTCACAACTCTGCTATTTGATATTCTCAAAGAATAGTAGATGATATTTATAATAAATTGTAATATTTGGCTAAGAGGTTGATTAAATAAATGATTGCATAAATGATCCAATTCGATTTTGTAACATTCTACAACAAGAATGAATTTAGTTAAGGATCATTTTGCCTAACTATATACAGAATGATTATTTATTGCGTCTAGATAGTTCGTAATATTCATAAGGACGCAGGGTCTTACTTAAAATTCTTATTATTGAAGAATGGTTAAGAAAACATTCTGATTTCATGCAAAATTATTTAAATAATTAAACCTATTATGCTCTTAGTTTATTTTTTTCCAATATTTACTGTACATTAATAATTTTATCGATTTATATGATTTATAGTCATATTATAAACAATACATTTTAGACAAACAAGTAAACAAATAATGGTATGAGCCCATTATTATCAAACAATGAATTTGTCTCTGATGCCCTATTGTTTGAAACAATACTTTTGTTATTTTTGTCAACAAAGAATAGCAACAGTAAAATAAGAAAAAAATTCTAGCAGTTTAACGCCTTGTTCTAATGGTTGCTTAAAGTACTACGTCTTCAGAAATGTTGATAATTCTACAGAGTTTCAAATGATTCAACATGTCTAATTAACATTCAAGTGATTCCGGTGAGTAAGTGAAATAATTAGTAACAATACTTGTAAGATTAGGTACCAAAAACACCTAACTGTAGCATGTTGAAAGAGTTAATCGTATTCTCTTAAGGGGTCTCAGGGGTGTTAAACTTCAAATTTTTCGATTTTTTGAAAAAAATATATGTTGTTCTTCATTTCAAGCTGAACGTTTTGATACCATCCATTTGACGATACTCAAAAAACTTCAAAAGTTATTTGAAAAATTCCGAAGTATGTTTTGGTAAGATCAGTGTTTAAATGGACAGATGCCACGCCCACAAAATTTTAGTTTCTGTTTACATTTCTTTATTTTATTTCTAAGTCAGCCTCATTAAAATATTTTAATCGCTGAGACTTATCAGAAGGAGGTCTGCAACTCAGCACAATGTTTATACTTGCTTTATTTCGTTTTGCTAATTTTCGCACGTTGTTTGAACACAATTTTGTGCATAAATATAAGCATATTCGTTACCCAATCTACACTTGAGATATGGATAATGTTTCATCGAAAAGACCATCTGGAAAGCGTCCAAAGAAAAGGAGATTCTATGGGAACCAATTCCTTAGAAAAGGTAAAAATAATTTATCATTTGAGAGAGTTGTACCAACGATTGATGTAAAGACAAAATCTGCTTCCAGCAGGAAGTTGTCTTGTGTTCAGTCTTCTTTGGAAGATAATTTTTCTGCGGTAAGTGAAAATTTTAAAGGGTATAGAATACTAGATCACATGTTAGTTTTTAATACTATTCTGTCTGTGTCAAGTTGCACTAAATGCCATGGACCAATGAAAATAATTGAGAAATCAAGGCGGGGTTTGTCTTCTTGTTTTCAGATAGAATGTAAAAACTGTGGGATTGTCAGCTCTTTTAGAAGCTGTGAAATGACTGGCAATAAAAAAAATGCTCCTGAAATAAATAGAAGATCTGTTTTGGCAATGAGATGTATTGGCAGAGGCTTAGAAGACTTAAAAACATTCTGCACTATGATGAATCTTCCTGATCCTGTCGAGCAAAAATCTTATGATGCTATCAACAACCAACTCTTGCATGTTACGAAAGAAGTAGCAGAAGCAAGTATGAAGAGAGCAGCGGAAGAAGAAAAATCTTCGTCTCCTGATAACATCCTTACAATCAGCGGTGATGGGACTTGGAAGACGAGAGGACACTCGTCATTAATTGGAGTGTGCTCTGTAATAGGTGCAGAAACGGGTAAAGTTTTAGATAGGGAAGTACTATCGTCTTTTTGTAAAGGATGTGATCATTACAAAGGCATTAAATTTGGTCCAAAGTACAAGAAATGGCAGAGAGACCACAGGATCTCATGTAGAAAAAACTATTCTGGATCTGCGGGTAAGATGGAGGTAGATGGAATGCTGAGAATATTCAATCGTTCCGAAAAGCTTCACGATTTGAAATATTCCAACTACATAGGAGACGGTGATGCTAAAACTTTCAGTGCTCTTTCTGAAAGCAAACCATATGGGAATGATCATCTAATTCAGAAGGTTGAATGTGTTGGTCACGTGCAAAAGCGGATGGGCACAAGACTTAGGAAGCTTAAATCAGTACATGGGAAAAAGAAATTGTCTGACGGTAAAACTATTGGCGGTAAAGGAAGGCTGACTGACAGTTTGATTGATAAACTTACCCATTACTATGGAAATGCTATTCGAAGCAATTCTACAAGTGTGAAAGACATGAGGAAAGCTATTTGGGCAGTTTGGGGTCACTCATGTAGCACAAATGATGAACCCATGCATTGGTTTTGTCCAACAACTCCAGATACATGGTGTAGATATAACGCTGCAATTAATAACAATACTCAGGCAAACTACAGCCATAAAAATCTCATTGCTAAAGCAGTACGTGATGTTATAAAGCCAGTGTTTGCAGATTTATCTCATCCAACACTACTGAGAAAATGCTTAGGTGGCAAGACGCAGAATCCAAATGAATGTCTGAATTCATTGATATGGAAATTTTGCCCGAAGACAATTGGTTCTGGTCTCCAAGTTGCAGAGATTGCTACAAATCTGGCCACCAGCATTTTCAATGATGGTAGCCAAATACTTATTTCCATAATAGAAAAGTTTGGCTTAAAAATGGACAAGAATATTTGCTTATCACTGGCTGAACGTGACAAACGAAGAATCAAGATTTCGAAAAAACGGAGTTTGGCATCATCTTTTGAGGCACGCAAAGCCAAACGAATGCAGAAAACTAAAGAAAGAGAGTTGTTAGAGCAAAAGGAAGGCACAGTTTATGATCCAGGAGCATTTTAATATGTAAGTTTCAAAATTTAATTTTATAATTGAATTTTATAACTTTAAATGCATTTTTCTCAGTTTGAGTTTTTTTCACTTACGCGCAGGATATTTCAAAACATATAATACTTAAACACTTAAAAGTTTGTATGTATAATAAGTATAATAAACTCTTTCAATTCAGCCCAAATTTATTGTCATATATTTATTATTTTTATAAAAGTTGGAAAATATTTAGTTTTTATAAAAATGTTTAAAATTTTTAAATATTTAATTTTTTTAAAAATACATTTAAATATTTATTTAATTTTGAATGGGTTGACATTTAAGAGGGCATATTTGACTTTGAAAATCAACTTTTTGCAAGTACTTAGAACTAATTGTGTTGAAAATATCTTGCGCGTAGTGGAACTTAGTCAAAATTTCTGAAAGAAATTTTGATTGTTTTTGTGGCCTCATAATATAAAAAAGTAATAATATATTTTATGTATTTTACATATATTTTAAACCTCATACATTTGTAAAGCATGTGTAGAAATATCAAATTATTTAATATAAATTTAAATTAGTTATACTTAGTCGAAAATTGTATACATTTTCAGCTGTCGAGGAAAATTTAACACCCCTGAGACCCCTTAACACATTGTGAATATATTTGAAAATTAAATGACAAATTATTTGAAAAAAGAATAACCAGAAATGGCCTTTCTTCATTTATTTATATTTTTCAATTTATGTGAGATCTTAATTTATCTGCAATTGCTGATTTTGAATCAAATTTCGCGATGCATTCATATATTAAAGCAAATTTTTCAATACCATGGTATTTGCATGAACTATATAATTTTCAGTAACAATTTAAAGAGTTAAATCCTCACCATAACAGATGTAAAAGTTTATGTGTTTTACTCAGTCATAAAATCAACCTCAGCCCCTTCACTTAATATGAAACATTAATTTCATGGCATAATATGAAGCATTTCTATATTTTTTAATTAATTCTCAAGAATTACTTTTTTGAACTTCTTAAAAAACATTATAAACACTTGATTACTAATTAAGGCTTTGTTCATGAGTTCGGTATAGTTTGATTTTCTGTAATCGCACTACTCCTTACGCAACAAAGCAACTAATTTTTTCATTTTTTTTTCTCTCATTTAAACATGTTTAGTTGTAACTTTCGTATCGTCTCTACATTTTTTTCTCTAAATCTCAGAGGCAATGTTTGTAAACTCAAAACATTTTATTTCATTACAATTTACGGAAGTTACTTATAGGGTATTCAGCAATAAAGACTTAAATCTCAAAAATGCATACTTTTTCCCGAATTCTTAAATATCAAAACGTTTGAACTTCTTTAAAAACATTATAAACAATTCAGTATTAATCCCTGATTTGTTCCAGAGTTTCTTAATTTATTAATATTAAAAGAAATTGTTTATATTAAAAGAAATGGTTTATATTAAAAGAAATTGTTTATATTAAAAGAAATTATTTATATTAAAAGAAATTATATTAAAATAATTATTCATACTAAAAATGTATATTGAAGAAATTTACATTAAATATTCGAATATTTGTCTCCAAAAACAATTAAAACGCATTAAATTTTTATTTTAATCAACAAATTCATGATGAGTACACGGCATCTTAATTAAGATATAGCAAATGTCAAATGTTTTTTAGGAATACATGTATAGTAACTAAAGTTTTTAAGATAGAATTTATAGCATTTGGTTTGGGGTACCAGATGTGTACCACACACAAGTGGAGAACTAAAATACAATCTTTTGAGTAAGGTTGACAAGGAGCACTGGTTTGTAAATACGAGTACATTGAGCGTGATTCAGGATGCAATGTTTTGAGAGTCATTTGTTGTTTACAGTTATAAAGTAGTATTTGGAACAGAGGTTTGTGATTAAATTTTTATGTAAAAATAGCAAATCTGCTGATAAAACTTATCAAATGATGCAAAATACTAACGGTGATGATTGCCTGTCTCTATTTATTGTATTTTTGTGGATTGTAAAATTTGGGAAAGGAAGGGAGAACATTGCGGATGCTGAAACTCAAACCGGCGAAGGAACCACTAACCAAAAAATATCGAATGAGCATTGTCTCTTTAGAGGAGATAAATTATGCACTTCGAATTTATTTGTATCTGAAGGTCAGACAGTCAGTGCAGTAATCTACATGGGTGTAGTGGATAGGTTGTTGAAACGTCTCACAAGGTTGTGTCTGCAAAAAAAAATTGTTCTTGGTGTAAGCCGCTTCCAACATGGCGGCTGTTATTCTTAAATTTTTGTTGCACAAGTTTTAACTGAGCTAATCTATCCTCCGTACTTGACCTTGGGAGATTACCTTTTGATTTCAAAGCTAGAATTGAAGGAAAAGACATCCCTAGGTAATGTTAGGAAGAAGCTAAAAGGTGTTTTAATAGGGTGTGAAGCGGCTCCAAGATCGCTCTAACCGATATATAGCTTTAGAAGTGTGTGAGGAACACACCCACACACTTTAGAACCTGCTAATATTTTTTACGCTCTAATTCAAAAGTTATTTTAAATCTAATTAATATCTCACATTATTACAAGAAACATAATTATAAATTACTGAAAGAAGTGTTACATGTAAAGTATATTTTATCGGAGAACAGAACATGAGTGAAGAAAAAACTTTCAATTTGACAGAACTTTTTTTTCATCAATGGAAAAAGTTTTGCAGCTTTAACGAAATATATTCTTTCAATTTGACTCACAAAAGGAAACTTATGAAGAATGTAACTCGTATTTTTCTTGTGTGAAAAAGTCGTTTGAATTGGTTTAATCTCTAAATGACTGAATCTCGAAAGAATATGTATTGAATCTGATACGAAGCATTTTCAATAATTGAAACAGTTTTTGGTATTTATAGTGAGTCTATAAATACACGTGTGTGTGTGATGTGATACTTAATATATCAGTATAGGAGATCAAACTAACTCTTCCTGATATCTACGTATTTGAAAGCGAGTTTAAATAGGGATAATATGTTTAAAGAAACTCATGCATCCTTTTCAATGAAAATTCTTCAAAACATATTCAAGGGTAATTTTGTCGCGACGTGAAAAAATATTTCAATTATAGATATCGATTTATTTCCCTATGTTTCTTTGTACTACGGCACTGTAAATTAGTTTTGCAATCTTTTCAATTTTCAACCATTTTCCCATAAACTTGAATCTGGAAATTGTGGACACAAACTCATTTTGGATGACAATACAGGATTCAATTATAAAATCACAAATTAAAAAAAATAATGCTACAATTTTTTTTAAAAAAAAAATAAGGCCCAAAATGTATAAAGCAATAGATATAATTAAAAAAAGACATCTACGTGACAAGATAATAAAAAGAGATTTAAAAAGTAAAAAAAAATATTTTTTTCTTTGTACAGTAAGAAGTAAATAAAAATGTATTGAAAATAACAGTCTCTCACATCATAAATAAATAGTAAAGATCTTCCAATCCAGCTAAGACTTTAGTTTTTAGTAAAAAACGTTAAGTTGGATTGTAAATCTCCACTTTAATGTACGATGATGGTAAAAAGCCATTTTCAATATGTTTTCATTTAATTTCTTATTCAGTGAATAATTATTATTTTTAATTTTTTTGTTTTGCCTTACACTTTTGCCACATAAAAGTGTTTTTTTGGTTTTTTTTTTTAAAAAATTTCTATATTTCTGCTTCTTTTAAAAAGCGTTGTTACATCCAACTATGTACCTATTGATTCAAGTAGGTCTGCACTTTAAAGAACTTATTAAAATTTAAGGAATATTAATCAAGGATTAATATATGTTGAATTAATTTCCTTTTAATTTTATTACACAGCTTGCTACGAAACGTACGTGAGGTAACAAATTAGCACTAAATGTCCAAAATTGCTGAATAGTTGCTCATCGATCGCTATTCGTTGCCTTCATTTGCTTTAGCTCCATGAAAAGACATTCTTTATTCACCAGGAAAATACAGATAAGTACATTTTAAAATCCCTTGCAAGACAGCTAACATTTTAATTTTAAGCTGATTTAATGAAAAATAATGATGTCTAGCAAATAAATTAAATTAAATTAAAAATAATAATAATAAATGAAAAATTAAATAGATAAATTAAAAATTAAATAGATCACATGGTTAAAGATGTAGGCATCTTTGGGTATTTTACAAGGAGTCTAAGAGGCGGTAGGGAAATATCCCTATTAGTTGAAAGCATGCGAAATGCTGCTGTTAGCATAATTAATAAACTCATGATTGCATAAATTTAGGATTAAAAGGAATGCAATCACAAAATAACGATGGATGTATTACAATGTTGGTTAAAATATAAGATAAATTGGGAAATTAAATTTAAGGGAATATGAATATATATACACATCATATACATACACATCATATACATACATACATGCAAACATACCATAAATTCGCGAACGATGGTTCTAACTACTTCAAGAAACAAAATTTAAGGATAAACAACTTTATCCCCTTCAAAATTGATCCTTTGAATTAATGCACTAATCCCATGGTAGTTTTTATTTTTCGAAACATCCCTGTTAAATTCTCAGGGGTTTGGCACTACCTTTGATTCATTGTTGTCTCAATCGTTCCAGTGGCATCCTCGCTCGACCGTTTTACATTTAGGAACCAAGAAAAAGTACACTGTTAGTTGATTAGTTGAATTTATGGCATTGAATCCTCTAGGGACATATTGTGCCAATCACAATATGTCCCTAGCGAATTCAGCCGTATTAGAGGAAAAATACACGGAGCTAGGTCTGGAGAGTGAGGAGGAAGATCAAGCCCGATGATTGAATTTTCATCCAGAAACTCGTGAACAATCGCAGCAGAATGCGAGGAAGTCATTTTAGAAGTCGTGAGTCAAATTTATACAAGCTCGACGTACATGATTCCTCAAGCGCCGAGGATCACCACATGGGCAGTTTTGTTAAATTTATTTCATCAGGGATTATTCGAATTGAGATTGTCATGGAGAAGCGCTCCCACACGTTCAATGCTTTCCTCAACAACTGAGATCTAAAGTTTCCCTAGCTTTGAATAATCCCTGCAGCTTACATGGTCCTTGAACTCACTGAACTCATCTGAAGATAGGCAGTGCATTATCTACATCAAACCAAAATAACAAAGTTATACATAAACCACAAAAAATTTGTGAACTATAAAAATGATTTTCATAGAAAAAAATTTGTTTAGATAAATGTGTAGGAAAAAAACAAGTACAACGATAATTTTAAAGTTTTTATTCTGACCTTTGGCGCATCTCTTGTCTGCTATCCTGTTTTCTACTAGAGGAGAATGTTGATTGCGATGATTACTTTTAAACCTGTCCCAAGGCTATTGTCAAAAGTTCTACCTCTGAAAGAAGACATAAGTTCTTTCATAAGTGAAAATAACTGATTATATTCATACAGACATGTAAACATAGAAATATCTCATATGTAAATTCGAGTGTTTTCAAATCTGGTAAGCAAATATTTGCACATTTTTTCTTCGTCAACTCCCTGAATATTACCTATCATTCCAATTCACACTGTATTTCAATGATCTCCACTTTCATCTCAGTGATCATGGTGGTCATGGTTGCGGACTCGCGACTGACATTTTTTTTTTTTTTATCGAGATGTGAGTTCGAGCTCCGATACTATTAAAGAACCCACCTAGTAGTGAGGTAATTGCACGTGAAATTTTGTTCAATACAGAGTCCTCCAAAGGTCATATTGTGGAAGTTTGCAAAAGGAGGTGCCAGCTCTGGTATCGTTCTTCTCACTTGACAGAGAATCAAAATGACGATGTCTATCTACAATATTCCTCGTGATTCTTTTCAGTGTAATGTTAATTAAATACTCAAAAATCAATTTGCTTCTCATT
>BMAW01060789.1:407-32309 GCA_019974015.1 Nephila pilipes
TTTTTTTCTGCTAGGATTTTGCACACACTAAAGTTTGGCGGACTTTAACATAAAATGCACTTATCTGTTTTTTTTTTAATTACATTATTGTGAAAAACTATTACTATTTAAATAATATATAGGTCTTGTGATATATTTTACAATAAACAAGGAATTTATTAATTATTATACATGAACTAATATTTTAATGTGTTCAAATTATTGTGATTGAATTATTCTTCTAATGATGTATTTTTCTGCTCTCTACAAAATATACAAACATATATTACAAACACTGTGATAAACTGACTTTTACTTATTATTTCTTTAAGAATATAAGTTAACGAATTCTTATTAAAATTATAAATTAATGATTGATTTATTAAAGTTATAAGTTAAAGAGAGTTTTTTATAGATTAATAAATAAGTTATTGAATACTTTATTAGTTCGAGTGATTAAGAAATCGTAAATTGATGCACTAGTGTCACATTTTTGTAAAACTCATTTTTAACTCTTTAAGAGCTAACTTAGAATTATGTATGCATGAATTATTTTGATTCACAGGATAATCAAAATCATGATCATGATATATTTTTTATGATATATTTATTATGATAGGTTATATCAGAAAATGTACATATTCTTATACAAGGAAAGAAAAAACTGATTTTGAAAACAGAAAGCACAATGAATTATATTTTAATGTAAGGATAAGAATGCGTAACAAATATGCAGAAGAATAAGAATTATTTAATAATTATTTGCTGAAAACCATTGATTGATTCATGCCATATAATTGCCTCTTATTTCATAATATAACAAGCAATGTCTAAAATAAATGTAGGATTTTTCAGAATTATTATTAAAAATTAGAAATTAGAAAAATTTAGAATGTTTTTAAATTATTTAATTATTTTATCTACAACCCTTTCCTTAATTAATTTACAACCCTTTCCTTAATTAAAAAATTCTTATGAACCTTAAAGAGTTATCCTTTAAAATAATAGAAGTATGAAATACAGGATTAACTTCATTTTTTTTCCAAGTTACCTTTAAAGGCATTAAATACAGTTTTTTTTTAAATGCATTACTGTTTTTCAAAGGTATTTAAATTTATATATGTCTACATTATTGTTCTAATACCCACTGAGTTTTATTGAAATATTTGTGAATTAGAGGAGCAGGTACCTCTTCGATTAAATAAAAATGTAACTGCAAAAATTAGAAAAAAAAACGTAGGATATTTTTTTTTTAATTTCCAAAGAAATTCTTGATTTCTTCACGAAGTCAAGAACGTTGTAATACAAATTATTATCTCAACTAATGAGATGATACTTAAAAATATTAATTTAATTTATAAATAAAAATCAGAAATTCATTGTCAAAAGTAGTATATTCTAATTTTTTGCTCAAAGTTGGAATGGAGAAATTCAAGCGTTTAATGATGCAAATTATGCTATTGGATGTTAATTGAAGACTCCTCCCCGTTTCAACTAAAGCAATATCCATAAGATTCATTGCGTTTTAATAATTATGTTTCAAAAGCAATTTTTGTCATAATTTAGTTTAAAAAGAATCTAACGAAGTGTTTTTTATTTGGGTTTGTTTATTAAAATACCAGCTATTATTTTGAACAGCTGTTGTTCAATACATTAACAAAAGTAGCAGATCAAATAATTTCATCCAATTCAATAATCGTATTTCCTTTTTTTTCGCTTTCTACAAACTTTATTTAAAACATTTTAAATATATTATCTGTATCATTGATGCAGTGAAGCAGATTGTTTCATAAAATATGGATTTTAAGTAATTACGATGATATGTGAGGCATTTTATTTATAAGAGAAATCCTGAAAAAAGTTTTTTAAAGAATTTCAAATCTCAAAAGAACTATTAAGAAGTCACTGATAATTTAAAATAATATAAAATGCATGATTTTAACGATAAATAACGAATTTTCTATTCGTTAAATGCTGCTAATTATCTATCTATGAATAAAAAGGATATAAAATATAAGTTTTCAGTATTAAACTAATTTTCATATATATAAGTGTTTGAGAGCCACATTTTGTGAATTTGTCATTTAAATACCTAGAGAAATATATGATTTGTATCAAATTTATTTTATTACTTAAGTAATAATAAAATACATTTTACTATTACTTGATAATACAATAATTATATGAGTAATACTTTCATAAAGTGCAAACAAAAATTAATAATCACATTTTCATTTCTAAGATGCTATATAAATCTATTAAAAATCATTATATTTTCTTAGTGAAATTTATTTTACGCTTAAATTATATTTTATTAACTAATATTGAAATCTGAATGTTTTATAAATTCGCAAAAATTCAGAAATAAGCGAATAATATGTAATACTCTTGAATTCATTAAGAATTCTTTTTTGGTATTTTATAATTGTAAACACTACAGAAAAATAAGTAATTAATTAATTGTGTGACAACAATTTATAACTACATAACTCTTCTATTTTTACTTGCTTTTGAGGAATGGATTCATGTGTTGAACCTCTAACAAGTAAAGAAAGAAGACATTTACAAAAAGTTTCAATTTTTCTTTCCTATTACTGAAGGCACCATAGACAGTTTTCTGTTTAAATCAATGCATCATTTGTTGTAAAAGATTTTGGTGGAATGAAGACTTGAGCTTATTGACTTTAAACATGGGATTCTGACGGTGATAAACTACTAGACTGACACGGCGATTATAAACTTCTAATAATTCAACATTCGTACTGATGGTAAAAAATACAAACGCAGTCTCCATTTATTATAATACATTTCATTCGTTAAGATTTGGTTCTTTTATCTTTCATTTTTTAATTAATCAATATTGAGGAAATGTTACAGATTGAATAATGCTATAAAACTTTATTCATGCTATTTTCAATAATGCTTCTGGGATACGTTAGTTAAATTCCAAAATTATACAGAAAAAGTTGAAGTGCTTTCAGAGCTAACAAATATTACTTAGTAAGCAATTATTAAAAACAGTTTGATTTATATTTTGAGTAAATCTTAGCATTACTCAATATTTAATATATTTAATGTATAAAACATTTATTTTGTTTTTCTAATTTTTCTTTTGATGCTGTAAAAGAGAGATAAACTTGCATTGATCTTCTGTGCAAATTAACGAAAAGAAAAAACATTGTTATTTAAAAATCTCTAACTTTTATTAATATATATTTTGCCTATATATTTATAAGATTTGCATCTTATATTATGCTCTAAGTCAAGAATATAACTATTCCCCAACCATGAGTGTTCAGATAGAAAATGGAATTTTTGCAATTTAAAGATTTCAGCATTAACAGAAGATTTTCAGTTTGTATGAAACAATAATTCAACTAATTTCATTAGATCCTTCACAGTGTATAAACATCACACACAATTCTCTGAAACTATTTTAAATTGCTTTTGCATAGATCAGTGTATGAATGCCTTAACATTTATGGTCCTAAAAGGTTATACAACTAATTTTCTGTACGTTACTCATTCAGATTTTTTATTTTGTATCCATTGGACGTTCTGAATATTAATGGAATTGCTTTTCATTCTGAATAGATTCATTCATATACGTTAATATTCTAATAAAAACTTCTTCAGATTTGCAACGATAGTTTTTATAGTAAGTCTGACTGGAGATGGAATGAAATATTTAAATATTTAACTTTATGCGACAAAAGGTAAGTTATATATAAGAGGAATTTCATTGCATACTACTTCTTTGCCTGCATAAAAGCCTTTTGCTGTAATTTTTTGCTGTTTCTTTTACTTTGAAAATATACCAAAAGCAACGCATACATACAAAAAACGCTTGTCGCTGCCCGTGCTGCAAATACAAAACCTTCTGGCCATACAATAGACAGCCAACTTTAGCCATGAAAATTTAGAAAAACTTATATAGCTACCTTTTTCGTATATAGCAAAGCAAAGTAGCGGGCACATTTTTGTTCATTTGTGGTAAACCATGTACATTATATACCATTTTCGCTTTTTGTTCCATTTTAGCTACTACCATTTGCGCAGCATAACGAAGCAGCGCAAATCAAAACAAAACACTTATATTTTGAGAGAAAAAAAGGACCTAAAATGTTGAAACAATTTTCAAAACATAAATTTAACCTTTTTTATGAATATGGTTATTTTTATTCCAAGTATAAAACTTGGATAAGATTAAAGTGTTAAAAAAAGAAAATGAGTTTATGAAATTCTACTTTTAAAACTATCAACAAGTTCTACTTTTAAAACTATCCAAAATTTAGACATTATTTTATAAATTGTTGTAAATATGCACTGTATTTTAAGTTGATAAACTAGATATTTAAAATAGCTTCATATTTCAAAATGTTTGTCAATGCACCACAATTAGAAATCATGTAACTCTCACTGCAAACGCTTAGAACAATTATTATCCAGTGCACTAAATTTTAGTTTCTAAAATAAATTTCAAGTTTTATTGTTATAAGGCATTTAAACTGAGATTTCCAAATTTTTTTCAAACACTTATGCTCCTAGTGTTTTGAATATATTAAATATACTATTAAAAATGACAAAAATGCATTATTATTTTTTTACTTTTATTGATTTATAAACGGATGAATTAGTTTAAGATGCATGTCATAATAATTTGGTTAAGTTAATCATTTGTAATTTCTTTTAGAAAGATTACTTATTTTAAATATATTTATTAGTTACTTTACTGAGATATCATTTTTTTTAGGTAAGAGATACTTAAAGAAAGATTTAAACAAATTACGAAAAAGTAGGGCCAAATGTTTTTTGGAAATGAATTTTACAATATAACGATGCATATAATTACAAATTTTGCTGCAAAAGTATGTAATAATTTAAACTATTCTGTTACTATTAATAAATAATGTTTAAATAATGTTATGAAAATATTTTCTGAGGTCAAGTCTCATGTGAAATGAAAATGTTTAATATACTTTTAAATGCTAAACAATATTATCGCAGTGAATATTGTATAAATATATATATATATATATGCTTTATTAACTACAATTCATCACGTTTCTTCTCTTGAATAAATTACTTAGATATGTAATATATTAAAAGACTTTTGTTAGAAACTCTTTAATGTAGGAAACTGATTTAATTAAATATGCTTAACAGAAAATATACAAGTATTTTTATATCACTCCAAAAAGAAATCTCAGAATAATGTTTACAGTACAGTGATAAACTGAAATACAACAGATTATTTGATTCTGTATATTTAACAAAATATTTGATGGAAGAAAAGTAGACAGACATTGAATTTGGAGTATATTGCACCAGTTCCTTTAACAAAATGTAGCTGAATTATATTTTAGAAGGAATTTAGATATTACTTTGCTTCATTGGCGATGAATATGTACAATTCATTGATCTCAATAAATAAATTATATTCTATAATTTTTCCAATACGAAACAATAACAATGATTCTAATATATGAAATGCGAATTTGAATTTTAGATATATATTCTGCAATTTTAAATGGTAAATTGTATCTGATGAAATGACCCTCGTTTTCAAATTCTCTTATGCAAATACCCCTATTCACGAACATAAAAATATTTATTCTTTACATTAAAAATTTTATAACTAAATAAACTCTGTCGTCATAAGTTAAATACTCAATTTTAACAGGCTCCTTTGAATTTGTTTTTCAAAGTAGAAGATTTCATAGGAGGCAGAGGAGTCACACAAGTATTCACTCGATTTCACTTAAAATAATCCATAAGCTATCAACTGAAAATAAATTTTTATACTTTCAATAAATTTTGAATGATCTTGCTTAAATATTAATTTAAAATAATTTATAACTACATGTTAAAAAACAAAATTAAAGTGATTCAATCTCGATCTTCTAGAAAATGAATGTTTACAGCAGGCGAGTTGTCTTGCTATTCAGCTGCAGAACAGCATAGGTTTCAATCCTGATTTCAGAAAAAATTCGTAGTGTAAAGAAGATGATATGCTTTAAATCTCTATCAGGGATAAAATTCCTCACAACGTTGTAGAAGTTTGGAGGGTGAAACGACAGAACAGGTGTCATCTCCGTCACCTTAGCGTGTGTTCTAAATTGAGACGTAAATAAATAATTATTCCAGACGATTCTACAAACATCAGTATAGTCAATAATAGGGTTTTGATGAGTTTAAATTACAGCTCCAAGTTGGGAAAGCTTTTTATTCCTCTTGAAAACATTCCCTTGAATTATTTTGAGAAAAGAAAAAAATGTTTCATGTGAAGTAGTGAAAAAGTTTTGGACCTCTATTTTAGTGAGGAGCAACAATAATGGTGAAACAAATATACTGAAAACCTTATGCAAAGAACAATAAATAGTCATTAATTCCGTAACTAGTGCATAACGAGGACATCCTTTTATGAATAGAGATAACTATTTAACTACATTGCACACAATATCCATATATTCTATTTATTCATTACTTTTTGGATAAATTTCACAGCTGCTCAAAAAGAAAATTGAGAATTATCTTCCAGTAAAACAATTTTAGAAATCCATATTTTCCTCTCTGATCTTAATAGTTTTCATAACTACTACAATTATTAAGTGCTGTTATAGTCATATATATTAATAATAAACAAATTGATGCTATTTATAGCTATGATTTTAAAGATCTTTTTAATTGCATTGACATAAAGGATCTCTGTAAAATTCTATAAAAGTTTATAAGAATTTTAATATCAATAAAGTTATTGCTTATGAAAAATTTATTTGCTTCTTTATGTTAGTTTTAAAAAAAATTATATGCACTTTCTTATAATAAGATTTTCATATATATAAATATATTAAAGTTATACCACAGAGTAGGAAAGTATTTGTTTAGCAGATATTTACTTAAAGAAGATAATTTATTTTTATTATAATAGTTTTAAAATGTTATAGTAATTAATAATGTTACTTTCTTTCAAATTAATGGAAATAAAGATTTTAAAAATTTCTAATATAAAATTTCTAGGCATATTTTTGATAAAAGAAGACTTTTTTAAATTGTGATCCATTAAGTACCCTTATGGAGGAGTTCATGAATCCTGAGTATATTTAGGAATATAATTTGTTGAACAAATCTTACATAATATATTAGACTCTTGAATGGAATATAGGATATTTTCATTAACTGGGAAAAGTTATAAAAAATTGTTTGCAAACAGTACACACTATAAATTAGACGAAGAGAAATTTAGTATATAATAATCATAAAGTTGAATTACATTTTTCTAATTTGAAAAGAAAACAAATCGGTTTTTAATCTAATTTATAATGTGTCTCATAGAGTAAGTTAATTTAAATTATTTCTCACACTAATCACATAAAAAACCAATAAGTAACGATATTACTATAAAAAAATTCTTTTCTTACTTTTAAAAATATTCAGTGTTTTATTTCATACAATACTATATTTTACTTTGTTAAACTGACATGACAAATTTTTAAAATTCTCTTTGCTAATTCATTATTTAGACACATTGTTCATAAGTGTTTATGAATATATATATATATATATATATATATATATATATATACATAACTTCACATAATGGATAAGCGTATTAACTATATTTCTTCAATTTGTATCTTATGCTCAATTGAGCTTAGTTGAATAATAATGAAAGGGGAAAAGATTTTCAAAAAATTGTGCATTTTATTTTCTTTATTTAATACTCATATTAATATATTGCATGATTTTACTATAAAATAATTATATGTCAGCTTTAAAAGGACCAAACAACAATTTCTATTTCTAGTAATGTATTTAAATTAACATTTTTATAAAAACCTTCTTGTATTCTGAGTATTCCTAACTGCGGTCTTCAAGAAATCGGAAACAAATTGTTTCTTTTCTTCATCTTCTTAGAAAAGAGAGTTACAAAAGATTATGTTAGAACACATTAAGAGTTTCCGTCAACGTATCCACATTTTGAGCTGTATCATTAACGGAATCTTTCTTGTGAATGTAAATAAGAATCATCACTGCTTCAAAAATTTGATCTAAGATTAAACAATGTCGAAATTCAATTTCTTTAACAAATTTCTTTTAATTTGAAATCCTCTTTTTTTTCTGAACTTCTAACAAGGAAGAAATAATATTTTGATATGCTGTCATAAGTTTGAATAACTTAATTTGTTAGCTTTAGAAAACCTTATCTGGAACTTGATTAATGATAAAAAAATTATTGTCTTAAAAGCCGTTGTATTGTATTAAAGCAGTGTTAATAAAAACAAAATGTAATACAACGAGGTTACCTATTTATGCATTGAATCCAATTTAGCAATTCCAGACTTTTAAATGTACTGAAATTTCAATTAAATTAATGTCTGAGATCTGAAATATTTTATATAAAGTTTTCAACCATTAAATTTTAAAATTTGAAAAATACTGAAATACATTATAATACACACTAATTAATTTGCAGGATATTAAAATTCCGTGTTTTCAAATTGTAATTATAAAGTTAAATAACATCAATTGATCCTTATCTGATGGTAAATTCGATTTTTGCTACCCTTTAGGTATGTGGTACAGTATTTCTAGAGTGAAATATTTCTATTGTTTTGTATTACAATTCGAAATGAAAGAAAAAAGATGTGAAAGGTGAAGAGAGTGAGAGACAATTGGTTTTCAAAAAAAGTTTTCAAAGTTTGGTAAGGCACTTTTGAAAAAGTTCAACAATAGAAATTCTATTTTGGGAACTGTTAATTAAATGACCAGTTGTAATTCTTGACAAAAGAAATAGTACTTGAAATTGCATTTTGACCTTCTTTAAATCGAAAATTGAAGTTTGTGAAGCAAATAATAAAGAATGCGCAATTAAAATGAAAAATTAGTAGAAAAAAATACTTTGCCAATTCATGTTAGCCCTTTTCTTTCTTTTGCTTGCTGATATTCCAAACACTCTTGATAACTTTTTCATCTATTTTGATAAAAAAAAAAAATAAATAAATATATATATTTCATAAAAAAATATTTTTAATATTAAAAAAAGCTTTAAAAATAATTAACTTAAAGCTGTAAATAAATAAATATTTTGTATTTAAATAATAATCAAATAACACGTGAATCCTTTTTTATAAGAATCTAAAAGTTTAATCCTATTAAATACCTGATTATTACAATTTAAAAAATTAAATACTCTGAAATTGTGCACTACGATTTCATAATGGTAACTTATTGTGGATGTATAAAATTTTATTTTATATTATTTTCATTCACTAAATGAGACTAATAGTACATACATATAATAAGAAAGGCAATGAATTAATATTTTTAACATTGTATGTTGTTCACTTTTAAAAACATTATGGGAAATATTGTCCATTAAGCTAAACACATTTATCTGGTTTTAAATTTGACAATTATTGATTGTACTAACTTATTAAATAATAACCATAATATCTTCATTTGGTACATTGTTAAGCCATGGTTGTGGTTGGAATGTACTTTAAGCCTTTTGTCATAGTATTTGTCCTTGTCCTTACTAAAGTATAATTTTTTTCATTGCATCTGACCAAATTGTTTTATTTCTCCGAATTATTGACGTTGTATTTAAAAACTACCTAGGAACAAAAACTAAATTGATCAGTTAATTGCAAAAATTGATCTGAAGAATTTATTCCTTTCTTGACAAATATTCTGGAAATTTGTCAACTTTGCATAGTTCCATCAAAAGATTTTCGCTAATCTAACATTCTTTTCCCCCCCTAATTTTCGATATGTTCCCTCATCTTCAATTCTACATCATTCACTGCGCACATCTCTAATCTACTTAAGAATTCAGAAGATTTAGAAAATGAGGGATAATGCCTGAGGAAGCATGAAAAATTCATCCCTACTCTTTAATCCCATAATATGTTCAGATATGTGGAAATTCACTCTTCGAATAATGTACTTCGAAGTTATGTTTCGTTCCAGTAATAAGAGAGGAAGTACATTCACTAGAGCCGTCAAATACCTACGAAAAGAAAACCTTACAATTTGGAAATTTATGAGATGAAGAAAACAGTATTTATATTAGATACTTTCTATGATTTGAGACATAAAAGACTCTAGAATAAAAATTATAGTTTTTCGTTTGTAATACCACTGAACTAAGTCAGCGTAAATATCTATATTAATTTATACTTTTGTTTAATATTTGTTTTTTAAATTTAAGTAGCGAACATTCATTTATTTTAAAACTCAGACGAATATAAACTTATTCGTCTGAGTATAATTGCTTGTTTGTAATACATTTTTTTCAAAACAATAAACCAAATTGCAAACGCGTGCTTAAATATTGATTATACAAAAGTTTTGCACTGAATGTGAAAATAATGAAAATTTTTAAATGCAAAAAATTGGGTAATATACTTTTCTTCAAGATGTAACTAGTTTAATATTGGTTTGAATAACTCATTTAATCCTTTTTCTTATTTACTTCACACATGTATTACAAAAGTATTTAACATTTTTCATACCAAAACTAAGGCTTTTAATACATTTAAATTGGACCATATTGGTATATGCTGATTCATTTCTAATAAATATAATGAGTTTAATCCTAAAATGTAACAGTTAAAGATATTTTTAAGCAAAAAGTAAGCTGGTAAAATACTTTTTTAAGGAAAACTGTTTTTAATAGAGTATAATTTTACAATTCCATTATATTCATAATATTCTGAAATAGGAACTCAAAATATTATACAGATTTGTTGTTCATTGAACAATAATTGCATTTTTGTCTTTTATCAGAAACTATAAAATAAATTATTAGAATTGTCCATATTGTCGTATATTGCATGTACTACTGAAAAAAATCGAGGGTTTAGATATAACAAAGTTGTCTTTAATAAACGTAATTATATAAATGTCAGTCCGTGATTCTTTAAATCCATTTCATTCTTGTCATATAAAACAAAACCTTGATATATTATGAATCTTACAATGTAATTTATGATGTGTCATAAAGAGAAAGTTATTTTAAAGTATCTTACACGAATCATAACAAAATACAAATAAATAACAATATGACTAAGTATAAATTTCTTTTCTAACGTTACAAAATATACTCAGTAATTTATTTTATGGCTATTACATTTTATTGACTTGCAGAGAAAAAATGTAAAAAAAATAACATAAGATATATATATATATATATACTATATCATCACTAGTTATATATTTATACATATATATCTCTATATAATATTCTCTGCTTCTTTTAAAAAATCTACATCTGAGTGGTTTTATTCCAAAAGACTTATAGTAAAATAATTTTTTATTTAAATTAATCATTTTCTGCTACTTATCACACTGTAATAATATATCTGAAATATTAATTTTAAATGGTTCATTTATTTATTTATTTATTGAATAAACATGCTTTTTCAATCTAGATGGTGATACATTTTTAATTTTATTTTCGATATATTTTTAATTTTTAAATGTCTTTTTATTAGTTCATATTTGGTTATTTTAAAGTTATTAAATATTGTTTTTCTAATCTCTTTTCCATAATATTTTGTTAAGTAATTGTAATCAAGTAAATGCGTTTGGTATCTTTAAATGAATCAATTTAATTGCATGATTTAATTTTCATCAATCTGTTAGTTTTTATTTTGGCGGTGAATTTTTTCAAAGAGTAGAGTAGGCACGCCCACCTATGTATTTGTATGAAATTTTTGTAGCATTTTCTAGGTTTTTAAAAGTTTTTAATAATAACATTTGTTTTGTTTCCTTACAATTAAATTTTTTTTACAGGATTGGGTAATTATTTTCTTCGATTCAATTGATTTTGTCGATTTTATAAAAAAAAGTCGAATTTTATTTTGAAGACATGTTATCATTAAATATTTTATCTTACATTTGGTTTTTAGAATGATTAATTTTTAGATTAATAGAATTTACTGTTTTTATTTAGAATTTTAATTGGTTTTACAATATTTAATATAAATGAGTGCAGCAAAATTGAAAATGTTAAGTATGCTTGCTTTCTTATTTCTGCGATTGGTCTTCTTAATTTGCTCATTATTGATTAGAAACCATAATTTATTATAAAATAATTTAATCACGTGAGTTGGTTTGATCAGTATTTCCCAGTATAACCACACAATACTCCATTCCAATATATGGAACAGTATTAATTACATTATTTCCATTATTCTAAATTTTGCTTTTTTTTTATCACTATACCCTTTTAAAAAATGTTTGGTTCTGTAAAGAGTTGGTATAATTATTTGGAATTCTGGTTTTAAGATTTTAGTTTTCCTAGTTATTTATGTAAATTTTTATATTATTTGCTTGAATATCAATTTATATTGTAATGACTTCCTTAACTATATAGGTTTCCCTATTAAGAGTATTGATTTATTGTTGGATACATTCTTGGAATGTGTGATTTAGTTCTGTTCGATATGTATAAATATATATATATATATATATATATATATATATATATATTATGCAGAGTGTTTCTCACCCTATGGGCAATTATTTACGTGGCAATAAGAAACATCTAATCAAGAAATTCTCACTACTCAATACACCGCCAGAGAGCAAGCCGGTGAGCCGCTTCTCTTACACATCACCATTTCTACCCTTACTTTCAAGAATATGGCCTTTTCCTGATTACTGTGCGTGACCAAGATTGATTTGATTTTGGGTTGTATTGTATCTTTATAGCAAATATTGCTAATTAAGCATTCTTTACACTAATATTTGATTACTGGGCAGTGTTTGAAATATTTCGGCATGTAATTATAAGAGGAAAGGAAATAAGTTTGGAATTTTGATGTTGGGTATTTTTTCTGTGAAAAAAATAATTGCTGAACTTTATAAGCAGATAGGTAAAGCTAGAAAATAAATAAATAAATAAAATACTATTACGTAACAAGATTTCGAGATTTGTGCAATTTAATTATTTGGACACAAAGATATAATTTTAGGAGTATTTCAATAAAACATTTTTGTCCAAAATTTACTATTACCATTCAAAATAACAAAACAATTAGAAAATATTTAAATATTATATAGATTAAAATAACTAAATAGTTAGACATAAAATTACTAAGACTGGCGGCATAGTATTCCTATTCGCCTCTTGTGCCATAACTAAACTAAATATACTAACACTAAAAAGTCAGTAACTTATACAAAAAGACGTTAAATATATCTCACGCACAATATTTATTCCACAGACTTGCACTATAACGACAAATGAACACCGGCTCTCCAAGGTAACACCCTATATATATTCACCCGTCTCACTAATACCGAATTAAAATTATCTTACCAAAACTTTCCCGATTGAAGTTGACTTGATTCTTGGCTTTGTCACGGTCATTCTCACCCGTAGCCACTCTTGATCTCTTCTATCACCTGTAAGGCATATACTCAATGCTAGTGACACTCAACCTTTATTGCGTGAATCTCGCTTTGTTTATATACATTTCTATCTACAGTACTTTACGTTATTTCTACCTGCTTCTAATTTAACTAATCACGTTTCATTTCGGTTAGGAAGAAATTGTTTAATTTGTGCAATCAATCTCAATTACAGTCCCCAAGGATAGTGAATAGAAAACCGCAAATATATGTTTTGGAAAAATAATACGCCTATGGAAATCAAAGATGAGTTAGAGCATGGGGACTCTGAACCATTATTTACTGCCATGAAATTTTCGGCAGCTGAATTTAAACGTGACCGCGCCAGCTTGGGAGATGATGAACGTTCAAGACGTCCAAAAATTGCAACCACTAGCTATAACTTCGCTGAAGTTCACCAAATGGTTCTAGACGACTCTCGAATTAAAGTGAGAGAAATAGCAGAGGCTATGAGTATGTCCGAAGGACGTTTTTGTCATGTATTGAATCAAAATATCAGCATGAAAACGCAGTCCGGGTGTTGGATACCATGTTTGCTCATGTTAGCCCCAAAACGTGTTCGATTGAACATTTCCAACGCTCTGTTGGTGCAGTTCAGGAGCAATAAATCAGAGTTTGGGTACAGATTAATTACTGTAGATGTACCTTGAATACACCATTATTTACCCGAATGAGAAATTCAGTCAAACAGGAGACCACCAAGGAGAAATCGGCGCAAAAAAAGCAAAAACTGTTTTTTTATTTTTTTTGGCTGGAAAAATGAGAGCGATTGTTTTTGGGTTATTTTAATTGATTAGCTTCAAGCAGGAAAATCCATTACAGGAGCATGCAACGCATCATTACTTTGTAAACTGAAGGCAGAAATTGCAGAGAAATGGCCATATTTGCTTAAAAGAAGTTCTGTTTCACCAAGACAATGCACCGTATCACACTTCAGGGGTTACCATAGCAAAATTTAACAGATTTCGGTTGCTCACCAGATCTAACCCCTAGCGAATTTCTTTTGATCCCTAATATAAATTTATGCTCGGAGGACAGAGAATATCCTCAACTGTGTTGTTTAGTTTAGTTTTTATTATCGTCGCACTAGAAGCAACACGAGGACTATTGGCGACGGACCTCGGAATTTTGAACCTCGGACAAGTGACGAGGATGACACCTGAACTAGCACGCCCCCTTACGTCAACGGAGTAGGTCATCACCTTCGTAAATAATTATTTTGTAGAGAAAGACGCCGTGTAAAAGAGATATTGGAGCATCGTTGGAAAAAGTGTCTAGACTTACAAGCAGACTATGAAGAAAAATAAAAATAAATATAAAGAAAAAATTTCTTATATCTTTGTTAGTTCGAAAACCCTTCAGATCATAATCGTAATAATTACTTTATTATAAAACTGCTAGGTATAAAAAAAATGTAAGAACCTAATAAGAGCAGGGTTCTAAAAACATCTCCAAAAATTAGCATGCAAGAATAATTGAAGTATACAAACATATTAAAATTCAAGATAACTATTACTAAATAACTGGAAAATATGAGATAAATATAAATAGCCAACTTTAGTAATTATAGTTGAAAGAATATCAAGTTAAAATTATTTAAAACCCTACCTTCAACTTTCTTATGCATTGATAAACTTAGTATAAGTATTTCAGACCATAACTTAATACAGACAGCATTAATGTCCAGATGTTCAGGTTATTTTACATTTATTTATTTAACTTTTATTTATATTTATATATTAACTGTAAATTTTATCTGATAAGGCCTTAGCTAAGGGATATTAATCATTAAAATGGGCAAAAATAATTTTTATGTAATTTTTCTGGTGTTCCTAATTGAGAACTTTTGCCATTTCTAACTATATGTTTACACTGGATTCAACAATGGAATACAGTGATAACTAGATTAAGTAATGAATCAAAAATTAATTTTAATAAGAAGAAAAAAAGATATATTAAGTTTAACATTTTTATCATAAATATTCAAAAAAATAATTAAGTCATGTATATATCTAAATAAAATAAAATTATTATCTATATAGTATTTTTCATAAAAATGCAAATAATTATTTGCTAAACTGCTACTAGCTGGACCATCTTATGATATATCTTTGATTTTCTTAATTTTACCATTAAAATAACGTAATATTCTTAATTATTCAAGTAATTAAATCTTTCATAAGAAAAAGTGTATTATTGGTATAATTCTTAAAAAGATTTAAATGAAATTTAATAAGATCCTTTATATCTTTTGAATTTAAACACATCTTCTAAGTCAAAGCTATAGATAAAGTACGCTTCTTTATCTCTTATATATTTAATTATATCATAATTTTTTAATACTAGCCGTTTTATTAAAATAATCCAAAATGTCTAGAAAATTTTTTTATTATAATACGCCTGTTTTATAATTCATATTCATATATTACATCCAATTGTTATACTGTGCAAAATTTAATAAATACTTTGTGAAATGTAACAGCTAAAAATATATTTTATATTCTTCATATGAATACCAAATTTTTTTATAAAGAAGAGTAATTCTATATAATTTATTTATATTTTATTATTATTAATTCAGATAAAATATTTATGTTTTTTTTTCATATATTTATTATTCATTTATAAATTAAAATGATTGCAAATATCATAATATATTACTTCATTTAAGTAAACCAATAACAGAATATTTTGTTAGTTTTATAATAGAATTATATTTCTTTATAATACTATCTGTATTCTTCAAATTTATATGATTAATTTCTTTATAAAACTGAACTTGTATTCTCTGTGTAAACTTCCATATTTAATCCATATTTAATAGCTAAATTATAGTAATAAATTTATAAGAATATTCAATAACTTTATTCTTAATATAATTATTATTGTTTGAGAATATCGATTTAAATCTTATTTCTTCACACATAATATCACTTAAAGTATTATCTTTACCCAATTTTAAATCACCGCTAATCATATGCTGTTCTTCTTGTCTTATAAAATATTTATAATTTTTACAATTACTTATAACATTAATTCGGAATATATAGAATATCATTATAATTAAAAATAAGACATTTTATTTTTTTTACTATATTTATCACCATTTTTAATAGTGATTTTTCATAGGGATATATTTATATATGATATTACAATTTTATTAAGATATTAACCGTATTAAAACTTTTCTCAAATATTTGATAGTAATTTTTTTTATTTAAAGTTTTTTCTATTTATTGAATATCAATTTTATGATTTTTGGTATTATGCTGAACTACTAAAAATTAATATTATCTTGAGCAAGCCCTTTTAAGGTTATATAAACAAAAAATATTTCTATTTTTGAGTTGAAACAATTTTAATAATGTAAGCCAGTAGCTCTGTGCGTAGCATCGCAGAAGTCAATAAAATCATAGAATTCATTATTAATCAATTATCTCTTCTATCACTTTGGTGTAAAAGAATATATTTGGTCTGTAATGAAAGTGTGAGATAAATGCTGAAAGACATTTTCAGGGAATAGTGATAAAAGCTGTCATGGAAACTCCTATCTCGGGAATAGGACTCATTTTTGTTACAGAGTGAAACTAATTGTTATTTAATTGAAACATTTCCTTCAAATTATTAATACCTTTATCATTTGTGTCGTAGACAATCATTATTTGAATTAAACAATTAAAACCAAAGTAAATATTTTCTGTATACTTAGAGTATATCCTAATACACGAAACCCAACCTTTAAATGTTCATATCTAATACTAGTATTAACATTTATTTTCAGTTTACTTATGATTACATAATACTTCAGTTTTGTTACATAATGAAAGATAAAAATTTCTCAGAATAATTATTCCTTCACATTTATCCACTCAGTTTTATTCTGATGCAATAAGCAAAGAATAATGATTAAAATTTTTAATCACCGTTGGCATGAAACGTATTTCTTGAGGGTAAAGTAAAAGTGATATGCATGAAAAAAGAAATAAAAAACTTTGATTTTTCTGGTTAGGATAGAAAATATAATCCTCATTTAAAAGTGGAGGAATCTAAACATTAATACAACGTCAACTGAAGAAATTTTTTTTTATATAAAATAGAAGGAGGAATATTTATCATTTTAAAGCATAATTAATGTTTTGTGAAGAAAATTGAAGTCTCAGGCCAATTAATTATTGATATTAATTTATTTATTACTCTACTTTCTTACATTATTAACTTTTATTTTATTCTTGTTCTAAATTAGTTTCAGGAACTGTACATCATGGAAGTTTGTCAGTTATAATTTTAAAAAATTTATTTCCTCAAAATTAGTCGAAACACTTCAATTTTGAGCATAATCGATAAGGATACATTTATATTAATTCAGTATAATGAACTCATATATTGCATCATGTTTTAATTTTTAAGTTTTTACAAACACTTTTAAGCTTGATAGAATCGAAAAGTAGTTACATAGATGAATAAATATAACTATTATTTTACCAAGCCTTCTATCTCAGTAAATTAAAGTATGGTTTATGAATACGAACAAAAATCAAATTTGAATAATTCTTAACTCTTACGTCAGAATAAAAATTTATTTAAACCTAGATTTCCGCATAGTGGAAGAAAGGTTTCTAATGAACATCAGATAATCAAAATTAAATTCTTCTGAATAACATAATGTAGCATTTAAAAAAAATCTTATTCATTGTTAATATTGTATATTTTTTCATAATATACATATATATATATATATATATATATATACATATATTACAAATTAAGTATCTTCATTTATAGCTTAATACAGTGATACAATTAATGTTTTTTGTGATTTCTGAGCAATGCGAATGTAAAAAGGAATTAGCTACTATATTTTTATTATTTTTTAAGAATATTCATTGGTTCTATTTCAATGATGTATGTTAATCATATATTAATGTATGATATGACTTTCTAAATTTTTCCAATTTTTAAGTATAAGAAAGACTACCATATTGAAAAAATAATTATAATTTTTATATAAAAGTAAATTAATATGATGCAGAACTAATATATAAACCTTATTTTATTTTTCTTTAAATCAAAATTATTTAATATAATTCCTGAACTTCTTATCAATTCTTTCTAATTTCTGAGAAAACCAAGTTTAAACAGAGATAAAACTTCTTAAGACAATTGTTAAAAATCCGGCCCCCCCGGGGGGTAGGGAAAGCAAAGAAAAATTGGCAGTTTAAAAATAAAAGTCCAGTTAACTTTCTTTCTAAATTATTCCATTTTCTTTGGATTGGAGCATTAAAGAAAAATATAGTGTAGCTAACATGCATTGAATTTTTAGGAGCAAAAAAGAAACACAAATTTCTTCCTTTTTTAGTTTTCCTAAATGTCAAACAATTTTGTAAAAGGTACATTGCACCTTCTGGAGAAGAAATTTTTGAAAAGAATTGTATCATCCGAAGATGGATTTTATTCGGAACGTTCAATTAAGATCAAATGAATCTTTTTTGCAGGAAATAATAGTATTTTACGCCACAACTAACAAAATTATATGGTATGATAATTAGATGATATAGGAAGTCATGGGTGAAAGGACTTTTTGTGGTCTTTATTGGTAAAATTATTTTCTTCTCTAGGAAATAAAAGAAACAGAATTTCGCTTGAGTGTTACGAGGCATATACTTTTCATTCTATTACACAAAAATATACCTAATAGCTGAAAGGAATGAATACCTAATACTAAATTTTTTATCTTGTTCGTTTTCTAGTCATTTCATTGGCGCATTTCGTTTATGTCATTATGATGCGCAAAAAATTCAATGTTTCAGAAATAATAATTTAGAGAAAATGAGGTTTTCAATTTGAATTCCTAAAAAAAATATCTTACCAATCAAGGTTAAATGCATCTGGCATGTAATCTTGTAGAATAAAATAATTTGTGCAATAAGTAGCAAAAATGATTTATTCATATTTTAAGGCAATTGAAGTAATAAGAGTAGTTTCTGTTAATACTGATGCTGTATAACTCTAATGTAGCTCTTAATTGAAGTGTTTGGAATTTATACTTTTGATTGAATTTGTTGTTTCTTTATAAAGCTGTTTCTTTTAAAATTCGTATAACTATACCAGTATTTTCACAATAATCGAATAAATTTTTCCTACGGTTAATGAAGGAAATTATATTAATTCATAAGATATTCTGTATTAAGCACTGTGAATACTGTAATTTTTTTATTAAAATAAATATTGTAATTCCGATTTAAATTAATGACGTTTTTGAGTTTCTGAGTTATAAATTTTTTATAAAGTTTAATTGTGTGCACTAATTTTAATTGCTAATTATCTTTTTTTTTTTCATATATGTGAGGTATTAAAATAGTTTTATTAAACAATAACTTGGTTCACGACTGTGTGACAGAGTTTAAATCTACGAATTTTAGTAATTCTTTATGATTCGTAATTTGTAATATAATTCAAGAAATCAAAGACAATAGCGTTAAAATTCTATAAATGTTCGATGCATTTGAGATTCTGAGAATATTTTAGGTATGTGGTTTTCTGAATATTCATGCATCATGAATGATTGCATAAGATAAATGAGAACAAGTCATTTTTTTTAAATATAAAATCTTTCACAATTTTTGTCATCAATTAATGTCATGAATAACGTTTATGTACCTCGAGGTATATTATGAATTTCCGAAATTTAAGTATTTGACTTGTGAATTTTTCTGTTTCCTGTATAATTGATTACATTAATTCTTATGTTTTCGTAATAAAACTTATTCATATTTAAATAGTTTGGAGAAATTGAATTTTATAAGAAATTAAATCATTTTACAAGTAACTAACTGTATAAAATTTTAAAATGAAAGGAATCTTTTTCACTACATTTTTTTATACTTTAATTTCAAATAACTTGGTAGAAACAAATATAAATATCATTTTTAAATATAGAGAAAGTTTTATATATTACAAGAATCACTTTTTTAGCAACAAAATACATGAAAAGAAATAGTAGCAATTACTTTTTCTGGTGTAATATATAATATATGTATAAATATTAAGTAAATACAAGTCACTTAGAAGAAGATGCATTTTCTTTCTATGGAAAAGTGTTTGTTTCTCTTCATTCAACTTAACAACACAATTTTTTGTTAAGTTAAATGAAGAGAAACAAATTACTAGATTCTGAGTACTCATTTGGGATAAGCGATTATCTCATAAAATATAGTGACTTAGGTTTCAAACTGTAGTACTTCAGTTTGGATGTAGAAGTACTACAATAAATACAGGAAAATTATTTTGTAATTTGTTATTATTTTATAATATAATGAGTAAAATTTTTTATGTGATGTACTTAAAAATATGAAGCAAAACAAATTTAGTTGGAAATACTACTTAGAGTCATAAATGAAATAATTGTTTGAAAAAAAAATTGAATACATCTTGATGTATACAAGTGTTTTACTATAAAAGTTTCTATTTATTTGTAATAAAATATGAGTGTTAAAAATAAATTGGGGGGAGGGGCGTGTATGTGTTTGTGCAAAATTTGTGATAGACGGTAAAGTATTCGGAAAAAACATAATTAATTTAATAATCCCAATTTTATTTTTAATATTTTTCAGAATTTCTTTACAATCACTAGCATAAATACTCAAAGTTAATCCAGTATAATGAGATAAATCTTTACTAAGCAAAAGTAATACTTATCACATCTTATTGAAAAAAGAAACTTTTAATGGAAATTGTACATGGATGAATAAATACATGTGCCATTAAGAACTGCACCACATTTAATGAAAGCTTGCATATATAGCTTTAATCTATACTAATACATTATTCGTTTAACATAACCGAAATTTTCACATTCATAAAAATAAAAATGCTAAATGATTATGAAGAAATAAATAACATTCTATCTTTATGGTTAAGACAGTTTATTGTGTCATCGCAACTCAGAAATATAAGGATCAGAGAATAGTTATAAGGACTTTTGGCATTTTTCGACCTTTTGGTTTTCATGTTTATGTACTCATATCATGCGACGAAGAAATACTTTTATCCAGTTTATTAATTCCATTTTTAGTGGTTAATGCAGTGGAAAAGATATATGGATTGTCGTAGGCAAAGATGGCTTAGCCAGCTGGAGCACATTTGAAAAGCAGCAGAAAATATCACTATGCGTTTAAATTACCCAATAATTATCTATTTTTAGAAACTGTTGTTTTCGTATATAAAAAGACCGAAATAGAATATTTTTAGTGTACGTTCCTTGAAAAGAATTACAATTTTTTATTTCAAGAGCTAAGAAATTTATAGAAAGGCAACGTTTCTCGGATTGTAATGCAAATGCTTTAAACTTAGAAATCATTTGACTAATGATGAATTCTGGAACATAAATTAATTATTAATTACAAAATATATATTACCAAAACTTATGTGAGAGTAATAGCAGCTTTTTAATCAGTTAACATAATTCAAAACAAATTGCATTTTGAATTTATTGTATTTTTCTACATAAGAGGGGGAGGGAATCCCTATTTTAAAATACAGAAATAGTTTTAAAAAATAAGAAAATTAATTTTTCATCGTAAACAAATTATGATTTTAAACCTTATGTATATTATAAGTAAACTTTAAACCTACATATATGCATACCATATGCATTTTGCATTTTTCAAAATATTATATCTAATAGTCACGAAAGAATAATCCTTTTAATAACATTTGTTACATATGTTTAAAATAACTTGAATATCCTCATAATCGTTTTAAATACCGTTGGGGATAGACATTAAGTGAACAAAATGAATGTTTTTTTATCGCATCTCTAGTGAGTAATCGAACAGGAAAAAATTTTTAGCTTTTCACTGAGGATTTAGCACTCAATTATTTACAAATAATTAAAATTACAAAAATACTTTAAAATAGAAAGGAATTATATTGTTATTCAATTTATGTGCCTTATGTTGTAAGAAACACTACATTTATTTAACAAGAGAATATAAACATTTAATCCTATTTTATTTTAAACTGTCCCCTTCTTGAATATAAAATAATTAAGTATCACAGTTTTCAAATTCAAGCTAATTAATTTATTTATTTTGCTGGAAAAAGAAAAATATAAGTAGAAAATTCTAATTGCATATAATTATGCTGTAATATTTCGTCGGAATTTACATTACTGTTTTCTTCTGAAGATTAGAAAAGGAAGAAATATATATTTTTGAAATTTTAAGGAAAGCCTCTGTTTCTTAGCTTTCAATATTTTAAACTTCTTAATATTACATTCTCTTTCATTTTTGCAGCAATTAACTTTTTTGTTAAGTTTTATTTATCATGAAAATCTGACATATTGACTTGAAAAGATGAAAATACTATTATAGTTTTCTTTTCTTTTTTTATTCGTAGAATCTTATCATTATTTATTGTGCGTCTATCATCAGATCTATTTATTCATAAATATATCTGATGAAAGAGTTCTATAATACATAAAAAGGAAATCGAAACCATCTACTCTCCTAAAAATGGAAAAACATTACAGATCTAAATTTTCACCTCTGCATGTCTCACCAGTCACATATTATCTTTCTAATGTAACAGAAATGGAGAGGTACGTAAGTTTTCGTACAACATGATAGACTCTTAGAGCACCAAACGCACTTTGAAAGACCGGGCTCTTTTTCAAATATCGTAAATTATAAGTAGTTCCATTTGGCGGGGTGGTCATAGTCTCAAGATCGCGAAAAGTGTTCAATCCATGGAGTCATCAGTTTGAATCCTGATTCTACTAAAGACCTACCTTGTTATGGGGATGGAACACAATAATATGTCGAGGCACCAAGTCCTCGTTTGTGAATTACACGGAAGTTTGGAAAATCGGTTGACAACTCTGATGTCGTCTGACAACTCAATCGGTTGACAACTCAGTAGAGTCACTTGACTGAGGTACAAATTTTTGAAGTCCATGGTCAATTTCCCTTGTCCGAAATATCCTGACCAATAGTCCCCTTCAAAATTAGCATGTAACTCTGGATTATATTTAGGTACCTAGAAATCTGTACATCTGTACTTAGGAATGCCCTGTTTCGAGTACTAAGACAAAAGACAATTCTTTATATATATACATATATATATATATACAAATCATGTACAGAACGACACAGTAGCATCTGGTGTTTCAGATGGTTCCTGAAATGGTCTGTAAGGGACAAGAAAGGAGAGAGGACAGACCATTGAAGAACCTGAACATAAAGTAAAAAGTCTTGAGCTACTTGAGCTGTATGCGAACGAGTTTTATATATTTAGATGACAAACTTTAAAAATGACTAGAAATGGTTTTTTTTATTAATAAAGATTTTATCTGAGTATCTAAGTTCCTTCCATAAACTGAAATGATAATCGAACAACCATCGAGGATACCTTTTTAAAAAATTATTTAAAGTTACTTGACTACATTAGTCTTTATTCAACACTTTATAACACAAAAGAATTTCCATAACAGCACCAACTCTTTCGATAATCTAATAAACTCTTCTATACGATTGAGATAAAAGTTTTTAACAATATATCTGATATCAACTCCACGTAGAAAGTACGAAATAAAATTCACAAATTTGTATTTTAGCAAGCAAGACCGTCTTATAGAATTCTGTTAGTCAACGTAATAAAAGTAATGGGTATGTACCATATAAGAAATCAAGTGTTTAGGTTACAGAGAGTTTAGAATCTCAGAATCAAGATATAATAATATCACTTACAGTAAGAACTGCAGACGAAGAATTACGTTGATTTTGTGTAATGTAAACCATTTGTGTGTGTGTTAAATCTTAATAATTGCTAAGTGCATAAGGTATTTAGGATTTGTGTCCGACTAAACGGGAAATAATTTTGATATTCAGTATATGTGTAAATATACGTGTGTAAATAAATCTAAATATGTATTTATTTATTTTCAATGAGTAGTTGCTTTTTTAAAAAATTTTAATGTAGTTTTGTACATGAAATAATTTAATTAATGATTTTTGTGTAATTAATTCATGGCATATATTATCTTTCTGTATAAAGTCTCAGATCATCTAAATAAATTTAATTAAGTATTAAAATTTTTCCACTCATGTATATAGTAAGAAATGAAAACTTTTCTTATTGTATTTTCTTTTGTATAATTCATATTATATCTGATACACAACTTAAATTTCCCTATAATCAATTATACATGACCATTGACTATCACTCACTCATTAACTATAATATATTGCTTGGGAAAAAAAAAGTTGTAACTGAAACAGATCATTTTCATAAATTATCTTTAATCTTACTTCTTTGTTTGAGGGTGAGTTACAAAATTTTCGCGTTACGAAAGGATAATGGAATTTGTTAGCAACTGGAGACCATATCGAAACTGGCGGACGAAGCAGTGTAAATGTGTTTTTCGCCATTTAAGAATTGCAGAACACAATGGTAACATCAACTTACCTTAGTAATGCTATCTGAAATTAAAAACATGTTTTTTCGAACCCTCTTGGACTTTGCTGTTAGCAAATGTAATACTTGTGACGTGAATAAATATTTTATATAAAATATTTTTGTGTTCATTTTCCCAAATCATTAATATAAAAAGGAACTAGGGAAAATGTCAAACAACATGGAAATTAATTGTTTTAAATGAGTCATTGAAACGTATATTTATTTATATGAAACTCTGTATCACCAGACGGAAATCAACATTATATATAGATAGAGATATTGAACCTATGTTTCCCCTCTCCACTAATACAAAATTGTTACGTTTCGAATGAAGTAATCTCAAACCAATCTACCATGCTAACCATTTCCTTTTCTTGCCTCCAAACTTTTCGAACTTAAGATCTAAAGAAAAGCTATCTTACTGTTGATTTTGTCTCATTCGCGGAAAAGTTTCCCAAATTGCCTTAGGCTGTAATGTTTCTTCCAGTATGTTTCACAGTATTTCTTCATTTGAGCAATAAGTATCCATTCCGTCTGAGTTCGGGTTTCACTGGTTAATCATCTGTATCAAAAATAAACACTCATACTCATGTTGAAGTATATTTCGATACAATTCTCCTTTAAATATTTAACTCTGTATTCTTTAATACTTATTAGAAAATTTTAGAAGAGATTTATAATAGACAGTAGATAAGAAAGACTGAAACTTTCTCAGTATTCAACAGTTAGATACCTTTCTAAAGTAATACAAACGTAAAAAATATTTAATTGTTGTCATAACATTCATGTTGTAGAAACATAATAAAATACAGTAATACATTATAAGAATTTAACACAAGTTTTTTATTTCCTCCTTATCAAAGCTCTGAAACATAATAATCAAATTTTAAATGATGCTTGCAATTTTTTTTATCTTATTAAATAAAAATATGTAATGGAATTTTCTTAATTTCAACAAACACCAATTATCACAATTAAAAAAAATTAATGTCTCAATAGAAAATGACATTTATTCGAGAAGGGTTATCGTTGTATTGATTTATTTTTAAAGTAAAAAAGTTGAAGTTTATTTGTAAGCTTTTGAGTTTCTTCTATATCCAAACACTAAATTTTCAAACTTGATTTAATGATGGTAATTTACGGTTATGAAATTGTAGCTATATTTTAAAATTTGTGATCCAAATCATTTCAATTTAATACTTCGGAATAATTTAATATTCTAAAATCGTTAGCAGATAGTGTTTGAATAGATCTTTGCTTATCATTTTTATAAATGGTCTTGTGTCGTTTGATATTAATTTTAGATTTCAATCAATTACGCAATAAAAATATTGTGAATAGTTATAATTAATTTAGATATTTTTATAATTCATGAACAAATTCTGATTTTGTATGTCCTTTTTATTTTTAGAAAAGTGTATCATACTAATTGCTTATGTATTGATAAAATCATTTATGTATGCAAAAGTATGTGGGATTGTTAAATGTTCTTTTAGAAAAGGAAATTGGTTTTGGGGTAATACTTAAGAGCTTTTTTTCAAAAGTGGATGAATAATGAATGCTTTTTCTCTAAAAGTTTTTAATTTAAAAAAGAATTAATTTAAGGACAACAAATCTTTTCCTAGAAATGAAGTTCTTTTTCTTATCAGTTATCTAATGCATGCTGTCGTCATCAATGTATTCAATCAAAGAAAACTCATTCCGTTCCATTTGCTTTCAAACATAATTTATACAGTTTTATCACATACAAACTACCTAATTTTTTTTCATCATTTTCAGATCAAAGGAAATTTGCTTAAAAAATCTTCAATTTGTAAAAGCAACTAATTCTCAGTTTTATTTTTAAAAAATTAAGAGCTTTAGTGTTTTTTAAGCATTCCACACTTCAAAGAATAAAGTTAGATTATTTAAATAATTCTTTACGTACTGGATTAGATACTTCAATTTATATAACACTAAATGTTTTATATAGAAAGTTTCTATGTTAATTTCGCATCCGACCGTTTCAGTCTCGCCAAATTTAATACTAAGCTAAAGCTTATTAAATATTAACGTAATAATATTGTATTGTAAAGCTTTTGTATGAATTTATGCATTTAACATAAATTACTACATATATATATAAAATGATTTCTATTCAAGAAATATGTTGAAACAAAGAATATTACTGAAACTTTAATACATGTTTTCTAGTGATAATATTTAACTAATTCTAGGAAATAGTTGATATTTATAAAAATGTTTCCTTGTAAATAAAAATACATTTAACAATTGTATAATAATCGATCATGAGTTGGAATAGAATCTGATATTCTTATGATAAAGTTTTGGTGAAATTCTTGTAATGAAGATTCAATATGGATCAATTATTTTTTGGAAAGTTGCATTCATTCATTCGCATTTATAATATTATAGTCCTGAAGTAGCTGATACTTAAAAAACGTATTTCTCAAAATATGTTTTTTTGTAAAAATTAAAAATTGGTGTACAAAGAATCTTAAGCATAGTCAACTAAAACAAACATAAAAAAAATACTGTGGCTTGGATAAGCTATTGGGGTGGTTACTAAGTTCCCACCATTTTTTTTATCTTTTTAAAAGTTTACTTTTAATAAAATTAACAGCTAATTAATCAATATTGTATTCTCTCTTGTTGTTCACAACTTCTTCAAAACATTCAACAAGATTTTCAATATTTCGTTGGTAGAATTCACCCAGTTTCTGACCGAAAAATTCATGCAACCAGTTCTAAATTTTCAGCAATATTGAATAAAACTCCGCGCAACGTAATTGAAAGAGATCGAAAGCAGTGGAAATTCGTTGGTGTCAAATCAGGAGACTATGGTAGTGTGGCAGCACCTCCCATCCATGTGTTTTAAGGGCTACAATTGTCATATTGGCGATATGAGGATAGGCATTGTCGAACAACGAAAATTCCCCAAGGTGCCTCGAAGATGCTTCTCAACAGCAGTGGAGGAGAATTTCATTTTCTCTTTCAGTTCCCCTGTCGTTTGACGCAAATTTTCATTCAAAAGTTGGTTTAATTGTTCTTCAATGAACTCAACTGGATGTTCAAAACGAAGTGCATCTTTGAGGTCAAATTTCCATTTTGTAACTTTCCATACCAATCACTAGTGGTTCTTTCAGCTTTGGTATATCCTCAATACACAGCACAAATTCCATGAGCAGTTTTTACGGCCTTAGAACCTCGATTAAAAGCAAAAAGAAGGAGTTGTCGATATGATTCTTTTTTCTCTACTTGACATTCCATTACAATGTTCTGAAAATGAATAAAAATTAACTCGATTAAATGAAGAAAACATAGTTTCCGGCAGAATTAAAAGAATTTGAATGATTAAAAATATCACGATAAAAACATTTAATGACTTGTAGATTGTTAAAATATTAAAAAAGGCGAGAACTTAGAATAAGAAAATGATTGTTGCCAAAGAGCTCAAATTTCCTCTGCTTTTAAAAGCATTGATCATGTCGTTCTTATGAAAGATAATCATTAGTTAACGTGTTTGATGAAACAATTATATTAAATATTGGATTTTTTTTCCTCGTCGTTTCAAGTTTTGTGGGAAACATGATAAGTATTGAAATGATAATTGGCATTCTACCGGACTGGAAGTGATGTTCCTTTTCATAAATATTAATTGATTAATTTTCATAAGGACGCAAAATAAACTCAAGGCTTAGAGATTAAATTAGTATACGCTTTCAGAAGGATTTACATATATAAAATAGTTAAGGATTTCCTTTCATGTAAGTACTATAAGTTAATTTCATTTTTGTTAGATATGTTTCTTGGCGACTTAAAAATTATGTATGGTGTCTTGAGAAATTTCTTTATTTAGCTTTATAATATGTGTATTTAATTTACAGAATTATGCATATGTAAAACTATTTTTAGCTTTCTAGGCTCAAAGATATACTTACAACTTGATGAATTAAAAGGTTTGAAAAGAAAAGAACAATGATAAAACTGTGAAAAGAAGTAAAACTAGGCGTATAAAACCTGAAAAAATCAATCGAGATTGGAAAACATTTTCATTCCTTGGGGTTAAATGTTGAAATAACGAATACCTGAATGCAAAGTCTTAGAAAAGAAGTAAAACAAATATAATTAAAATGGCTAAGTAATTATCGGAGAAAAAGAAATATGCGATTTTTAGCACTGTTTGAAAAGCACTAATAGCTTTCACGCTCTTTTCCTTTCAGGAAATAATTAATAATTAAAAGAAGTCTCATAAGAAAAGTTAGTTCGCGAGCAAAAACTAAAGTAGGTCCTTTGAGGTTTGAAAAAAAAGAGATTTTTAGCAGGTGGAAATAAATTGGAAAGCATTTGAGCTGAAGAAAACCGTCTTTGTAAAAAATCTCATTATTTGTTACCTTTGAATGTTTCAATAAATAAAAAGAATAATTCCTACACAGTACGTAGAGTCTTCTTCACATATTTTCTAATGATTCTGCAAAATATTTTCTACGCTTTTGTGTTGAACTAGCATTTTCTAGATGTATATAAGTTCTTGTTTGGTGCTAGATGTGTATTGAACAAACAATGAGTATCGTAATTCATAAACACTACCCATACGAGTATATGTTTGGAGAATATCGCAATCTGTAATAATTACAATTTTTTTTATGTCCCAAGACTTCGTTTAAAATAAACATATATGATAAATAGATTTATTGTTTTTCTAGTTGAAAAAAGATTGATGTTGTAGGATTTGCTTTTAATGACGTAGTAGTTATTCCTTGCAAACTTTCGGAAGCTCTTTGAGAACTTAAGAAGTTTTATTTAAAAACTAATTTTTTATCAGTGTTACTTAACGTACACATTTAAAAAGTTAAATGTATTTACAATTGTTTTCTGATGCAGTGTCTTCATCACAAGTACATATTATGAAAGTTTTATATTTGAAAATTATTTTTAGATACTTATAGTTTACATTCTTGTTGAGTTCATGGTTTGCTTTAGATACCATTAAAATGAAATAAATCTTTGCTCTCCTTCTAATCATTAAGTAAATATTAAAAATGTTATCGTTTAAATAGTAAAAATTGACATTAAATGTATTACATTTCCACACTGGAGAAATGAACTTCGTGAATATTTTAATAAAACAAAATAGATGCTTTTTTCCGTTATAAAACCATTTATATTGTGAATTAAAGTAAATAAATTCCAATACAATTTATTAGACATATCCCAAATAAAACATTTTATATTGGGATAGAAGCATAAAATAACTGTTCATATATTTCAGCTTCAGGATAATTATTCCAATAGTTTGAAAAGTTATAGTAATACGTATTAATAACTGAAATCAATAATATGTTATGGAATTTTCTATATTATTTTTATATTTATATTTAAATCTGGACAGAAATTAACCATTTAATTTTTCATCAGTTATCAAAAAATTTTAAAATATGTAATACATAATTATACGTCTATTTGTTCTCTTTTTTATACAGATTAATTGTAAAGTATTTCAACCCCAAGATCACAGCTATCAATCTCAGTACATTATGTAAGAATATACACTTGTGATATATATATATATATATATATATATGTGTGTGTGTGTGTGTGTGTGTGTGCGTGCATATTGAATTGTAGATAAGTATTTTAAAATAATTAGCTGGAAAAACCATCCTTTGCGATATTAAAACTGTCTTTTGAGGAATTGTAAAATAAAACTCAAGCTAAATTTAATAGCAGTATTTTAGTTTAAATTTTTAATAAGATATCAGCTATATATATAATAAATGTAATCCAGCTATATAATAAATGTAAAAGAAATTGTGAAGAATAATAAATGTTTCCACTCATAAACTGTTATATAACATGCGCTAAAATTATGCTTAGTGTAGTAGGTATCTTAAGCAAAAGGAACAGGGGAGAATGAAAATTCACTCATTTTTGTATGAAATTCGATGATTCATATTTTCTCCTTTTTTTCTTTTTAAAAGAGGGTTAAATGTTCTTTCTATTTCCTCCATTCATTCTATATTGTTTGGATCAAAAGATTTCTGGTGGAAATAGTTTTTTAAGAAATTTTAAGAATCCAACACTGACATTTTTTTGCGTATTTTTAAGAATTCACAAAAATTCGGATGATTAATTTCAACTCCTAAAATTAATTTAGTTTCTTTAGAAGCTTCGATTTCTAAGGTGGGGAAAGAATCGTAAATCGAAAGTTGCAAATTATACAAATATATCCCTTCAACTTTAATACTTAAAAAAAAAAAAAAAAAAAAAAAAAAAAAAAAAACTTAAAATATTAATCAAACTTACTAAGAAACAAAAGAATAATTTTAAAAAAATTAATGTAAAAAGTAAAATTTTTAAGCAAACAGAATTCAAGAAAAAAATAAGTCCAACAGTTAGAAGGTGGATGCCTTAGTCACCACAGCGCAAAATGCGTGTAAAGGAAGAACGGAAAAAGATATAAAACATAAGCTATTTTGCATAAAAATTTATATTTAAATGGTATTTGATTTTGAGAACTGATGAATATGTAAAACTTCTTAGAACAGAAGAATTATAAATATCACAGATATGTGCCGTTAAAAAAATTTGGTACGTTTTGCTTGAAATACTTTTAATAGTAAGATCTTCAATGACTTGTTGGATATTGCATGAAATGATTCTTTCAAACAGAATCACAATTCTATAACTAAAGACAAAAACATTAATGTATAAAAATGTTCATGAAACTACATTATGTTTAAAATAACAATCAATTGAATAATTGCAGTATTTTTCAAAAAACTACTCGTATATTGTCAGAAACAAGGGAAGACAGTGATGTCATTTGACGTAATATGTCCCAGTCTTTGAGCAGTGGTGTAAATTCTACCTTATCTATCGCTTAAAATTAATATTTTTTTTAAAACTCTAAATCAAATTTTAAAAATTAACTTTTGGATACATGCAATCAATACCCATAGAATCATTGTACCAAATTTCGAGCTCCTGTATCTATCCCGAGAAATTCAGAAGAGATTACCTCCTTTTATTTTCTGTATTTAAGTG
>BMAW01060793.1:0-47500 GCA_019974015.1 Nephila pilipes
TCTGTTGGGGTCATTGTTACTACTGATCTTTACAATAAATGGCCCGAAGTAAATATTCTTATACATTCTCTATGGGATTTAAAAATGTGCTCCTCGGAAGAAATTCGAAAGTACGATTTTCATTCGCTTCTCACCGCACAAATGTTGAGCTATATAGACACATTGTTCTCCTGTAGAAACATCCAAAGTTTACCAACAATAAATTATTACTTGTGTAACAAATTCTCGCCAAACATATCTTGATAGTGATTGGAGCACATTCGACCTTTTTTGAAAGCAATTTCCTCCTAATCATTATATTCGAATGTATCTCATATCAAGACATAACCACATCCATACTGTTTTTGAGATGTCTGTCATTCTTTAAATGGTACCAATAATAATTTATTCCATCAGACAAATCTATGTTGAACTTTTTTTCATCTGAATAAATTAGAGTTTTCTATTTATCCATCCAATGCAAGTGATTTCGATTAAACTTTAAAATTAATTTTTTTAGCTTGATTAGTAAAGGGAGATTTTCTGGATATTTTTCTCCAAACAATATCGAATTATGTTTTAAGCCACGATACACAGTCCCCAATTGACATCTCAGTGGAAGTTCACTCGAAATTTGTCCCACAGGTAGAGACAAATATTTTGAGGGACAGTGCATCTTAGACTAAAATAGAATTCGATATTTTTTTGAGAAGGATGTAAAGAAAACAACCCGTTACTAAAATTATATGTGTGTGCATAACTATTATTATGAAACTTAAGGTATATAAAGAAATAAGAAATGTGAGTTTCATTATATTTCTATACATCTGAAATGTAATCAAAGTGTTGGAATATATTATATGTGAAACTTACAAGTTAAAAACATTTCTTTATTTTAGTTAAGAAATTCAAATTAAAGTGAACTTATGATGAAATTAATGTGATTTTCTTTTATTTCACATTTAGTAAAATAGTAAATTTTTAACTAATAAATATATCAAATCAAAATAACACATCAATCAATAATTCCCGAGACTAACCCAGAGATGGCGCTCGTAGTAAATCAGTAACCACGTCTTTCTAGAGTACTAATCTTTGCTTGAAACTTGTCAAAATTTTAAGTCGATCGGACCAGAAACAGCTGAGTTATCGAGGTTGGAGTAAAGTCGTTTTGTAGTTTGTTTAAAAAATGGAAAAAAAACCGAGTTTCGTGTTCTGATAAAACATTGTTTTTTAATGGGTAAAAACACCGTGCAAGCGAAACAATGGATTGAAAAATGTTACCCGGACTCTTGTCCATCAAAAGCAACGATTTGTCGGTGGTTTGCCGAGTTTAAACGTGGTCGTACCGACACAAATGACGCGGAACGCTCGGGTAGACCTGTGGAAGCCGTTACACCGGAAAATGTGAGTGAAGTGACAAAAATTATAATGAAAGATCGTAAAGTGAAGCTCCATGAAGTTGCTGAGATGACACAGATATCATATGGAAGTGTATTTACAGAAAAGGTTTTTTTTGAAGTGAAATTGAAAAGGTTTTTTTTTTTCAAGTGGGTGCTACGGAATGGAACAAAAACAGCAACGAGTCGATGATTCAGAAAGCTGTTTATCCTTCTCGGAACAAAAAAAAGATTTCTTGGCGAAAAAAAAAAATTTGGAAAAGCGTTGGAACGATTGTATCACCTAAAAGATTGATTAACAAGATTGTTATGATGAATAAAAAAAAAATTTACCCGAAAAAATGTTGTTTTCAATGTTAGTCTTGGGAGCTATTGATTGATGTGTTAGCTATAAAGCCCCCACTCCCTATTAGTATTTATTCAAATGAATTTAATAAAATAATAAATTTATCGTTATAATTATCAACTTTAAACATAATATAGAATTTATATGGTAGAGAAGCATATTTCAACATATAACTGTCGTTTCAGCACAGGCTATATATTCATTTAATATATGACACAATTAAATTTTTTAAATATTTTTCCAAAATCACTTGTATCTTTTTTTCAGAAAATTATTTTAATGAATTCCATCAATAAGTAATGAATTCCATTGTTAAGTGTTATAATTTTTTTCAGAAAACGAAAGCGACTCAAATTTTGGTATACGTACACATTTTACATATGACAGTTAGAATACAGCAAATAATATTGGAAAATTAAGAAGATTTCATTTAACATGAGATGAAGAAAACCTTTTATGAAAGTTGGGGATAGTTTCATAGGAATTTGTGTGTTTGTGGTGAAAAAAAACCCCAAGAGCCATGTTTCACAAACTCCTAAAGTATATCCTGGCAACAAAAACAAGTAAACCAATTGACTTTCTAATTTTTCTCACTACTAAAAAATTTTGGAACAAAAAATAAGGTTTTTGTTCTTTAGTTACATGATTGGCTTATTCTCAACTGGTAAACCGTAAAGAATTTTTTATTACTTATTTTTTGCTTAGTTTTCGAGGGGAGCAAAATGCAACCTTGTACTTTTATTTCGTTTTTTTTTTTTTCCTCTAAGCTCTTTTCTACTTTGTTTTCTTTTTTAACTTACTACTTCGAATGTATATTTAAAGGGCCAACAATTATTTGATAAAGTATTGGGTAGCAAATTAATGTAATAATAATAATAAAATGTAAAATAGATAAATGTAAAAAACATGGTCAAGAAACTTATAGAAATTACGATTACGAAAAAATTAGGTATGGATATGTGTGAATAATAATATTACTATGCAAATTTTGTACTTTCTGGATTATAAAATTCTAGAGAAAGTGTTTTGAATAGCTTTTAGTGATAATGGTTATGGTTTCTTTTGCATTGTTTTCTTTGTATTCGTATTATTGTAATTCTAGAGATATAATCAATTGTACTCGAAAATTTAACAACACAACAACTTCGAATTTATCTTGATTGTATATGAAGCATCACAATTCAACAATTTTTTTATAATTTTAGCTATTTATAATTTCAGAGTACAAAAAATATCTATCTATGATAAAATTTACAATATTTGCTTGGAAAAAATACGAAATTTTCATCTGTATCTTAAAAGAAATTAATTACTGTAAATCAGGTTCTAACAAAGAATTATGATAGTACAATTCACAGTGCATAGTATTGTTACATATAAGCTGGATAACTGAAGAAACGAAAACATTAATACAAATCAGATATTTAAATATCTACACATCAAGAAGAGTAATTATTCAATTAAAATTTAAATGGTTGATTTAATGTAAAATTCGCATGAATCCTGTAATAGCCAAAACTCAGTTCCAGCTTGAAATCATTTTTAAAGTTCTAGTATGGTATTCTAATACTTACTTTATCTAATAGAATATTATGTTCGAAAACTTAAGTAATAAAATATTATACTCAGAAACTTAAGTAATAGAATACCATGCTTACTTAGTTATGTAAGTAATTCAATTGTTTGGTTATATAAATAGATCCTGATAAATAAAGGATAACCTTAAGTATACTTAGCAGAGAGTAATTTGACGACTTAGAAATGTTTGAAAAACAGGAAATAATTTTTTATTTATACTTGACAATATTTTTTGTAAAGATATTTCAGTAGTGACTTAGAAAGGTCAACCAAAACAAGTTATAAAACATATAGCATTTTGATACGTGGTTCCCCACAATCATAGAACAACGACTGTTCTTTTTAGAAAATTCCGGTAATAATCATCAATCCACAAAAGAAGGATATATAGAGGGCCTTTGTATATCCATTTAATAATCAGAAAATGGCATCAGCTCATGCAAGTGGAATAGTTGATTTATTTCACTTTCTGAGAACATTTCACTTCTTCTGACGACTCATTCAAACGGAGACTATCATCGCGAGTGACACATATATCTACAAAATTTCTTCAACTTAACTTAAATTTGTACACAGCAAAAACTTATACACCTTAACTAATGAATAATAATGATTAACTTAAACGTCACACGATTATTGTATTAAGATGAATATGAGGAAGGAAACATTTGATTAGGTATTTAATGGGACACTGGTTCCACTTAGAGCCTTGCAATTGTCGTCAGAGTACTTTTAAATATTCTCCTTTGGATTATGCTTCAATCCTCTTGTGAGTCAGTATTAAATATAACATAATTATAGTTTGAAAATATTGGAGTTTCCACAAATGCTAAGAGATAATTGAATTTAATCCGATGATGGTTACAAGTGTAATTCTTAGCCAGCAATTAATTCCTACTTTTTGTTAAATTAACTTTAATAAAATGGGAGGTTACTACATTATAATTGAAGTTAACGAGTCAAAATTTGAGCTTAGAAAATATTATTGAATCCATAAAGAATTATTTTGGAGAATTAATTTTGTTATATAGGATTTACTTAGTTCCGCTTGACAAAAGGAATAAGGACAAATTTGAAGAGTTGTTAAGGAGCAATTGATATTTTTAAAACGTTAAATATTGTGAAAGACTGAAATATATTATTAATAAGCATTTATCTTAAACATGTAGGTCAGTTTTTCTGTACCTTTTCACTACTACGGATCACTTGACGTTATACAAGAGGATACCAGTCGTAAAAAAATAGCATATACATTTATTATAAACCAAAAATGATTATTTGCTTTTTAAATTTCAAAGGAACACTTTATGTAAATTCAAGGAAACAATTTCTCGAACAATACCTGTAAAAGAACCACAGTGATCTGTGCTCCTCGAGAAAATTAAAAGACATATTTTAATGGATTTAAAAAAAATAGGTAAGCGTTTTTTTAAATTTTTGAAGCAATACAAATTAAGTATTTGAAAGGTATAAAGTTGTTCATTTCTCTTCTCATAAAATATGAATAGGTGTTTTTTCACTTTTTTCTTAGTTTTAAGAGACACGCTTAAGAGCTAAAACTTGAAAGATGCACTTAAGCGTTTGTTGCTTTTGTATATCTTTCATGATTACTTAAATGAATGACTCTAAAGCATCGCATTTATGCAAATAAAGTCTGCATTTTGAGATATTTCATCCTTTGACTACATGACATTTCAAACTACATTCTGCATGCCCATTCTATTGATCCTTTCGAACGTGTTAATGTTATTTAATGGTTACACCTCCTGTAAGCTAAAGAGTAATATATTGTAAAAACAAACACTGAACATTACAAACATTTTGAATTAATGTGCTACTTACATAAGCTGTTGCAACTCCATGGTGGGATGTGACTCCCTTTTTCTGAAGCAATTTTTCTGGAAAAGATAAACGGCGAATCAAAGCTGCGTTTTAAATAAGTACGCAATGGCAACCCTCAATGTTTTGTCACCTTCGTGCATTCGTTCTATTCGGGCATGGTAGGACATCCTGTGCGGTTTCTTAATCTTTTTCATAAAAACAATTGAACAAACCTCTATATTTAAAATGCGTATTTTTCAGCTCATAAATTAAGTACAAAAGTGCAATATGCCTCACAATCTTGGTATTACAAGAGAATATATTATTATTTCCCAATGTATATCGTATGAAAATATTTGATATCAATTTTGCGTAGATACTGAAATTTGTAAAGGTATTGGTATGACATTAAGAGCTGTGACAAGGGTTAGATTCATAATATGCTTTAAACTTCGAAAAAGTTTCACATTCTCTTTTTATCTTATGTATAAAATTTACAGCCTTAATTAAAAAAAGAATAGAATTTCAATAAAAATTGTAGGATTTACTTAGTTATACATAAATCTGAAAGCTATTCTAATATATATATATGCTTCTTATACCTTTTACAGTATATCTTTTTAACTTTCGTTTTTGTTATATTTTTTTAAAAAAAGACAAACAAACGAAAGATAAAAAATTCTAAAACTTTGAGAGCAAAAGGAGAGAGTTTTTCAATCCATCCAACTATTAGTCGCATCACTGATGCTCCTGATGCAGTAGTGAGAAGTTTCTTTTTCAGTCGTCACGCTTTCATCAACTCTTTAAATCACGGGATTTTATTCTTTTTCTTTTACAAGTTAAGGAATATTTTTTTCACATTTTTCTTTTCAAAGTTTCTCTCCTCTATAAATTCAACATTTATTTTTCGAAATGTCTACAGTGCAAAAAGTAAAGGAACTCCATTAGAAATTTAGTTTGATGTGCAAAATAATATTGTTTTTTTTTCCTTTCATTTCCATTTGAAATTAATATAAACAGAATTTTCTTTAGACAGTATTATCTGTTATGCCATGAATCAAACATTTATTATATTGAGCATCTATTAAAATTTAAAATAACAAAAATGCATTTTTATTTCATGCTTTATTTGATTTTTTTACATAAATATTTTTTTTATTCTAGCAATTTTTAATTACTTTGAAATGAAATATTTAATCTAAATTTCTGATGTCGATGATAAATAATATTAGTTCATGGGAGGAAAACTTAATATTTATATTTTCATCTTAAAAAACTTCATCTTGTTCAACAATGATCTTATTTTGAAATGCTAAAATATTTATATGTAATATAGCTTTCCATTAAAACCGAATAACAATTAGCATTTGAACAAAATATTTAATGTATATTGGTGACCTATATTTTATGTAATAACATATTATTAACTAAAATTGATGATTTAATATAAATTTTTAGGACACGGACGAATGTAATTAAATTAAAATAGTTATACTTCTTAACATTGTGAAATTCCATATTATTCTGCATAATATTCTTACTTTTGTTCGTAATAGGCTATTAACTTTTATTCTTTACTCTTCATTTCAAAGCTTTTTCTGGAGTTTTATGCCATTCAAGAAACGCATTTTGGCAAATGTAATTCAAATACTTCTATTTTCTATATATCGGATATTTCCACATTGAATTTTCAATTTATTTCTCAATTTCTATTTCTTTACCTAAATAAATAATAATAATTTACATCAATTAATAATTTACAATATTTTTAATTATTATTGATGTAAGACTTTCTGGAGTCTTCTTTTTTATGGTCACATTACAATTCTTAATCATTTATCAGGCACACCCTCTATACTATCGCGTATTTCCTAGATACGCTTCTGTATTTGCGTATGTTAAAATTTGATTTTAATTAATTAAGGATTAATGCGTACTTTTTAATCAAATGATATTTATTTAAGATGAAAAGGAAACAATTTAAAATCAAAACATATAAGCACTATAAAATAACAAAATGTTATTCAATTTACATGGAAACAGGTTGAATGAAATTGTTCATATTTCAATTGAAGTATTTTCACAAAAGCTTAAAGATAACATAATTTAAGAAAAAAAAAACAATGAAATTCAATTTACATAAAAAGTTCGAAAAATCAGTTTCAAGGTCATTTCGTTACATTCATTATTCAAGGTTAAATCTATTACCATGGTTGTCTTTTAACTCCATTCCTATCTCTGGCATTCCTTGATCTAGAATAATTAGGCTTCACGGAACAAATATACATATTACGTCTTCTCAACGATGCCTTTGGTAATGCGATCAGTAATATGAGACATTTCCCTATAACCAAAAGCTCTGTTAAATCTTTGGCTCACCCGATAACTTCAGGAACATGGATATATAAGTTGCGAGGTTCTTGTTAATTTTTTGAATGGATTTGAATCTGCCATTTCAATGACTCGATGATTTTTCTGTTTTTCTTAAGGTGGGTGGTGTAGGCATCTGTAGATCAATCGTAATTATGTTGATCTTCTGAATTGCTTACTGCAATAAATCTCACTATGAATCATCTTCTCTTTCTGAAATGTGCTCTTCTTCAAATGTATCACTTTCATCTAAAACTATGTTCTGCTCCTCATCATCGTCACTGAAACAAAAACGCAATCTTATTAGTAACCTTTATGTTGAATATTTTGTTTTTACCAAACATAATTAAAAAAGAACGGAGATAGATTAGGTATCATGAACAGTCACACGTATGTGACAAATACAGTATCTCTATTTCAACCGTAAAAGCTATTAAACACAATAAGGTAAATAAACAATAAGGATATTTTACATCAACAATCAAAATCAGATATAATAAAAAAAAACTTACTTGAATTATCGCGCGTACCTCTAAAATACATAAAGCAGCTTTGCAGAGTCCTATTAACACCTAGAAATCCAAACAATGACTGAATGTATGTCAAAAGGTGTGGGAAGAGTAGCTAAGAGAAGGATCTCGTAGTGCTTTCTGGTATAAAAATATGAAACAAAATTGATATCTAGTATAACTCTCACATACGCGCGTCCAATGGAAGGTTAATAAAGAATTTCTCGCTGTGTATTCTTTTTGTGTTATTAAGTATCAAGAATATTAAAAAGTACTCTATTATCAATCAAATAGAGTGGGATTTCTTCTACGGGAAATTTGTCGAAAATGTTCTAATAATATAAAAATTTAAAAATTTTGCTATTATAAAAATGAAATTTAGAAACTTAATTGAATGCTTAAGTTCTTGTTATTTCTGTCCAATTATACAGGTTTCTGAGAAGTCCTGACGTATAAACTGAAATGTTTTGTTTTGAGAAGGAAAAAAATGTTCAAGTAAAGTAATGTACATTAATACATTCCAGTATATATTATAAGTACTACTCTCAATAAACTTACATTGTTTCATTTCTTTAAGTTTTTTTTTTTTTTACCATACGTTTTTCAATGGAATATTCAGTTGCTCGATTTCCTTGTGGTAGAAATAAACACTCGTTTGACATTCGTACACTGAATAACATTTTTCTCGTTGATTTTTACGCTAAAATAAGAATCAAATCAATTTCATTCTCATATCCATTAAAATACATTAGTTGTCATAATACACAGTTAAATTATTTTTGAGTTATATTTCCAAATTAACAAGTTGATTGTATCATTTGCATTTGAAGTTTTACTTCCGTAGCATCTTCGTAACAACTTCAAGTGTGATACATCTTAAATAAAGGCTTAATTGTTTCAGATACTGTGTTTTCTAAGATGTTCTTGTGCTTAAATTTCTGAGCTTTGTTGCTATGCCCAGAAATATCGTATTAACCACAAATGTTAATGCCTTTTGACAGAACTAATGATTATGTTCATCATCTGCACAGACTGTATGAGCTTGCCTCATCTCGATGACAGTTTTAGTATTGGCAGGGATAGAATGGCCATAACCTCTCTTATGTTTAGCATTTGTATAATCATTTTAAACATAACCATTGTAAGTCACTCCCTTTCTAATATGAATACATAACTTCAATGTCGTAGACTTTACCACAATCTGCTCCAATAGTATACAACCTGACTGAAGGTGTGTGGCATCGCGTCATCCACATCCAATGATCTCTAAGTGGAATTGGAATTGCGCGATTACAAATAATTATAATAATACAAAGCTTTTTTATTGCTGCAGTAATTTCATTATTGATGTATTTTTATTAGAACCTCACTCACATCTGCGATATTTGAATTGATTGTCACATGCCTTCTGGGACACTTGATTTCGTAACTATACAATCAAACAAAATGTCTTGAGTGAAGATAAATCTTGGCCTATATAATTCATGGCTAACACAAACCATCTATTGATTTGTGGTATATTTTCTGTCATTAGTTAGTCCAGAGGAATTATATTTCTGATTAACTTCACATGTTTAATAAGATATTAGGAATGTTGATGACATTTTATTGCTAATATCTCACTCATTTTCACTTCCCTTTTTGGCATACAGATGGCGCATATGTTTTTTTCTAATTCTAAGAACATTAAATTAATATTAATTGATCATAATTTAAAAATCCATGATATACCTCATTTTTCAATTCCTGTAAAACAGTGTGTACCTTGAGTTACTTTTAGTAGCTACAATTTTTTTGGTGATTTTTTTTTTTTTCATATACAACAAGATTGCCAAATCCAGACACAAATTTCTTCAGATGCTTAACGGCATCAAATCGTTCCTATTTTGGTCTTTTTCCAAATGGCTATTAATTTAAATGATTATCCGTATTGAAACAAGATTATTTTGGTAATAAGTGTATTAGTAAAATTATTCATTAAAAGAGAATAATGTTTAAGAAATGCTCTACCAGCACTCGAAAGTGTGCTAGGTGGTAGAAAGCTTTTGTTTGTTTTCACCAGCGTGGTGATTGATACTTCTAGACGCTTTTGTAGTATTGTTAAATTTCAGTACCAAAATGTTTAGAAAAGACAGGGCTCTAATATATATTGAAAAATTTTGAGTTTAAGGATCTCCCAACCTTTTGAGGTGTTCGTGCACCTTTGAAACGTTGTTTTTCATCAAGACTTTTAAATTTCTAACTTTAATGCTATTTTGAAATTTAATTCTTTTTTCTTTCCAACATTATTTAAATTTTATTTAAATCTTATTTAGAATTTTCATAACAAGAATTTTATTCAATTGTTAATTCTTGAAATTGGGATTGTTTGTATTCGGAAAAAAAGCTTGTTTAAATTTTTATTCTTCTTAAAATATCGCTTGAATATACAATAATATTAAATAAATAAGCTTAAGAATATAAATTGAAGTATTCAGAATATTTGAAAATATAATTTGCAGCAAGATTTTAAACACATATTTTATCTGTAACCTAGCAAGAATAGAGAAAGCATTGTTGTATGTTTACATTATTTTCTTAACATAGCTCATTGTTATTAAGTCTTGTTTTATTTTTGTGCCTAAAATTTTAATTGTCTTCATTTAAAAGGGGTAATGTTAAACGTAGAGCTACTTCCAAAAGAAAACTTCGATTTCGTGATAACAATTATACAATATTCATTCTAAAAATAACAGTTCACCAACTAATGCCATTGTATCAAATTTGATCATTTCTGCTATTTTCGATGAATAAATGACAGAATAAGAAAATAAACCAGTAACTGATAATTGTGTAATTGATGTCGAAATCCATTTAAATTTTTTCTTACAACTTTGTTCTCTCAAATTCTTCTACGAAGGCTTACCTTTCTTTGGAAACTCTAGATATGAATTGTACTCAAGCTTTGTAATTAAGTGTAAATATTATGATTATTAACAAGAGTTTTCTACGTAGACATCAGAAAACACTAAGAATCAAATTAGTTTAAATTTTGCCAAAAGCTTTATTACTTTTTATAGTTTTAAAGAACTTCTACTAATTTCATGATTATAAAATGATATTTTTAAAAATAGATGCATAAGTCAAATATAGTAATAACTTGTTTTGAAAAACATTTCCTTATTCTGCAACTCAAAGTACACTAAACACACACTGTATTAATATGATTTTCATCATGAAAATAAGACCAGTTATGAAAATATTTCAATAATCGTTTTACGGAAGGTATACGATCACTTTAAATGCGTATTAATTTCTTGGTAGAAAGCACTTATAATACGTATTGTTAACTACACAGGTATTGATTTATATATGAATGAAAATATCAACATGATGTATGATCTACAGTAAACAGTTTTTTTTTTTTTATTTTGCAGTCAATTGAATAATTGGTTTCCCACTGAAACCTTTTGAGAATAATAAGATAAAGGAGAATATATAAATAACTATCAGTTTCATTTCTTAGCTTTTTACTCAAATATTTCTTACATAAATTTAATTATTTTTCTAAAATAATATGACGTTAAAAATTAGTTACACTTATGATGTATATACAACAAAAAATACATTTGTATGAAATATTTATTCATAAAAGGAGGAAGGATGTTCGAATATATATCACTGGTATTTAAGATAGCTAAAAATAATGTTATTAAAATATATTACTTATTTGAAACTATATGTCTCCTGTTTTTTTTTTTTGTGTGTGTTCAATGACATAATAGAAACATAATAAGTGATTCTTTAAAGTTTAATAAAGCACATATATATTAAAATTGTTTTATACGATTTGTAATTTTTACAGTATTTAAGGATCTTTGGGAAGACTTCAAAACAGAGGCAGAGGAATTAGAAGTTTATTCATGAAAACTACTGATTTATGCTATTCCTTCAAAATAAAAAAGATATTTTCATTGTTTTCTATACATAAAAATATATACTTAAGATCTATTATTAATAAGTTCATCGAAACATGGCGAGAGAAAGAGTTTATTATAATGACAATTATTAAATTTAGAAAATACCCACATTTAATGTTCTTTGTAACATTTCTTGATATATTCTTTGATTATAATTAGATGTTTTATTTGAATATCATTAATGTAAAAAATAAGAATATGTTTTGTAGAATAGATAATCTTACTGGAAAAAAAGTATCAGATACCTGTGATTTAAAATTTCTAATTATAAATTATATGATTTTACAAACATTTAGATTACATTGGCGAAAAATAATGACACATTCAATACTCTTATAAATTTCCCTGAATTAATTCTTTAACACTGAATATTTCACAGATTTATGAAAATTAATCTAATACATTAAATAAATATTAATCATAAAATAAGCTTTAAAGTGTGATGATTGCAGAATTTTAATTGCTATTAATTAAGTTAAGCAAACAAAATATAATCACATATTATTATGTAATGTGGGTGATATTTTCTGGCTTATTTTATTTGTTGCAGTTGTCGTTTCGTAATAAATAAATATTCTCAATGAATGTACATTAAGTTATAAATTTTTTAATTAAGATAAATTCTGAACATATTTTCAAATGAAAAATCTTTAAAATAAAAAGTGTTTTATTATGATACTGTTGTAACAAACACAAGTGTTTGTTACAAACATATATATATATCAGTTAATAATTTTAAAACCAAAATTATCTCTTTAAACCATTATTTTTTTTTTAATTTTTCCAGTTTCAGGCCAAGTAGCAATGATTATAGATTTATACCATGTTTCAGCGATATAAATAACAGCTTCGATCATATAAATAATAGCTTTTAGTTTTCCTCATTTTTAATGAAATTCAAGGAAAATAAATAATTTTGAATAAATGACAGTAAAAAAATTGAAGATTAAAACGTAAAGAAGCAAACGGGAATTAAAAATAAATTTTAAATCTTACACATTTTTAAATTTCTCATTAAAATATGATAACAATTATCAGACTGCATAAAGCAATAATAAAAACAATCATAGATTAGTGTTTCAAAATACCCCTCACAATTCCTTCATAGAATACTCCTTATCCCATAGTTTAAAAAAACAATCTTCTCGAGTAAATTCTCCTAATTAATTTCTCTGATTTTAAGGTAGCTATTATTTTCAACATTATTATTGAAGTAGAAATAATCCCTTTCAGTAAACAGGCATCTGAGATGCAGAAGAATGAATAATTCATGCAGAAACAAGTAATGCATAAAAATTTATTATTTTCTAACCTCAAATTATACATGCATGATTCATTGAATTATATCTAAACAGGTAAAATGTTTATAATTTTAGGCTATTGTTATCTACGATCATATAAATTAAAATAAGTTTTAGAATTCTTAGAAAATTCAAAGGAAATTTAACTAGCTAATGAAACTTTAGTTTTCCTAGTTTCTAAAACTTCTTGAGCTATAATAAATATCAACTGCACACAGTTCCTATAAAAGTATTCATAAAACATTATTCTGTCATTCAAGGACATCCTTTTCTTATCTTTCTCGCATACACAGATGTATATAGTATAATTATTTTTTTTTATTTTGCCTATTTTGTTTTTTACCAATTTCTTTCCTTATGTAAACAAAATGTAAGTTCTCCAAGTGTCATTTTTTCAATAACACTTTTTGCAATATAATCAAACTTAACACTATTAATTTCCACAAAATTCTCTCATTAATCTCTTATCATTTTTCGGTACAAATGAAATTCTTAATTAATGATATATTTAAATTCAAATAATATTCCAAATTAATTACTTAAGCTAACAATTAAATTTGTTTTGTAGACAGAACATTTCATTTCAGAATAACTGAATTAAATACGAAATTGTAATTCCAATCAAATATATCAAATTCTACATAATAGATCGATAAGCAATAATTCTCAGAAAAATCATTGTAGCGGTCTAATACAGTTTGATTATTTCTAGCAATATTTAATACTTATATAAATTTATTTTTCTTTTTAAAACTAAGCGTTCTTTGAAACTTCCTTAATAATAAAAATTTAATTAAATTCAGCGTAATTTCTTTCGGATAATTAGTAACATTAAGTGGCATTATAGGAATAATATTTTCAATCAAAGAACAAATGTTAAAATTGCAAAAGTTTAAGAATTATCATGAAAATAATAGTATTCAACTGCATAGATTTAAAATATTGTTCTGTTAGTTGTTTCATATTTATCTTGATTTGCATTACTAATTAGCAGCAATTCATAATTAATAAATATTTAAATTTTAAGTCAATAAAGAAATTAAAATTTTAATAAAAGGTGATGAAAAATCTCTGCAAAAATTCTTAAATTTAAAGAATGTTGGGATTAATTACAGAAAGTTTAAGGAAGTTAAAATTATTTTTGTTACCTGACGTCTAAAGCAATCACATTAGAAATATTTTGAACAATTTCGTTTAGAAAAAATTAAGATTGCCAGTAAACTGTGGTTTCATAAACACATTTCAGAATAAATTAAACAGATATTTTTTATACGTAAATACAGAAATAAAATAAATATATTAGCAGCAATTTGCTATTAAATTGTAACAAAAATTGCTCTAATTATTTTACAGATACGTCTGTATTTAAATGCTGAGTTGCATATTTTATTTAAACACTAACGGATTCGGTTAAATCCTTCATTATTGCTAAATTTGAGTATGTGTAAGGAATAAATTATTGTATTTTAGAAGTCGCATCAATTCATTTAATCAATTAAGATGACATGAATTGCGATTCAAAATTCCTTTTTTTGTTCCATTTTTATAATATTGCTTTTTCTTCTTCAACTTGTAAAAATTGTTTGCTTGACCTTGAGGAATCCAATTTTGTTTATTTCATTCATTATTTTTTTCATTAAGCATCATAGGACAAAATACTCATTTTTAATTTATTGGAAATAAAATTAAATATTATTAAAATATCGAAACATCACTAAAGAAAAATTTTAATATTATTATTAACATTTCCTCCTTTTGTGTACCATTTTCTTAAAATTTTGCAATTCAATTCAATAACAGATATTTTATATGAGTGTTTCATATTCAAATCTAACATTGTATGAGTCATTAAGTTTGATATAATATTAGTTACGCGTCCAATATTAAGACATATATATTTTGTATGAATTTTGAATCATATGGATATTTCATGAAAAGAATAAAATGCACAACATCAGTTCAATATTAATTTTATTTGAATTTTGCAAAATTCATTTAATTAATTATTTAAATTCAAGATTATTGTAATACTTTTAAATATACCATGTACGTGGTAGTTTCATTTTCCACTTATACAAATTGTTTTATTTACTTTAATGACAGCATATAACTTGTCATTGACAGTGAAAGAGAGCATAGATTCTCTAAATCCAATCTCATTACTTTCAAAGAATTACCTTATGATTTGTTTATCTTTATTGCGAAATCGAATTTATTTGGATATTGAAATAATTTGAATTAGAAGGCCGTATATGTTGGAATCATCGGTTTGCATAGTTGCAGAATATCTCTGAATTTCTAGTTAAGACTGTTCTTTCGATGATATTATTCAAAAACTTTTGTCTGATTATATGGTAACATTGTGAAGACAGGGTGTATCAATGTTTCTACATGTTTATGATGTGTAATAGTAGTCCAGCAAAATCAAGTGAATTAAAGAACACCATTGGAAAACATATAGCTGTATTTTGATTCATTACTATATATATATATATATATATATATAGACTTATAAGTAGTTGCTTAGCTTGGTAACACCTGTTAAATCCTGATAACAATAATATTTACATCAAAGTTGTTTGCTTCTATTACCTCACGTTCGCTTTACCATTGATGATTTCTGTAATATTGTGTTACATCTGGAACTACTCATTGAATGGATTATTTTGCGGGTACGGTTTATACTTTAATGAACTCTTTGATTCATCAAATGTAATTTGTTATTTCGAATGTCCAATAATTGCTTTACAAAATGTCCAGCAGAAGCGCTATTTTGCGAATAAGCTTTCATCACTTTAAATTTAAAAATAAGTGTCTCCACAAATTCCATGTTTTTATATTTGCATACGATTCTGTAGCTGGTGCTGGACATAGTATAATAGGGGATGTCTGAAAAAATTCATCTGCTAATAATATTAGCGCATAATAGAATGGCTATTCGTTCTATTATGCTATAAACAATCTCGAAAGGTTCGATTTGATGCTTCCAAAAAATTTTATGCTTCATTGGGTATGCATTCCGTTCAATTAACTTACATTTCTTAGGAACCTTACCCATTACTGAGGTTTTTTTGAACTTTTTTTTGTAACATATTTAACGTACTCTTTATACAAAATAATTAAACCCTGATTCTGCTGTTCGACTATCACTTAACTGATTTCTGCCATCCAGATTATGCAGTTACCAATGTTACTTTAACCCGTTCACCCCCAGCGTATCATATTTGATACATTCACGTTTCCTCTCCTGAGCCCAGCGTATCACAATAGATATGCTCCGTGAGTGTCTTCTACGGCCCAACTATCAATAGTGATGCGCTTGATGAGAAAGTATAATTTGATTTTCTTAATGTTACTATATAGCTCTACAATACCACGAAATCTATATAGATAGGATATTTGGAGCATTGACCTTGGTGACATGGAGTTAGATTTCACTTCTGGCTATCAGGAGTGGTGGAGTAATTGTTAAAAGCTCGCGCTGCTGTGTGGCTCTTTAAATGTAATAGTATGATTTAAAGGGTGTACTTTATTCAGTTTACTTTCTTCTTTCTTGCTTTCTTCTTAGAAGTTCGGATGAGATTTTATGGATGTTTATGGGGGTTAGGGCTTTTAGTAGAAGATGCTGCCAGCTGTTCTTTTCATTCGATCGGTTTTTATTTGTAGCGACAATCATGACAAAAAGAAAGTATATATCTGATACTGAGATTTGAGAATTATTGAATGAATCCGACAGTAATGTTAGCGAAAATAATCGAAATCTATACATAAACATTAAAGTAAAAAAAAGGGACTAAGTTGTGCCCATTGCTCAAAATCTTGAGTGAAGCGTCTTTGAAAGTTGACTAAATATGTGTGTAAGACATGTGATGTTGGACTATGCGTTGAAGACTTTTTTCATATAAAAAGTACCAAACAGCAAAATAAGATTCATTTTTTATATCTTAATATTTCATGTAATGGTACATCATTACACCATGATATTTATGTAAATATATTTTGTACTTTTTTAAATGATATGATTTTTTATGTAATTTCATGTATAAAACATACAATTTCGTTTACATCTTTTTTTTCTTTCGTACACATAAAGTTTAATGCATTTTAAAAAAATATAAATAAAAACCAAAATAATCTAATGAATAGCTGATTTTAGAGGAATTTTTTTCACGAATTAGGTTTAATACCTAATATGATCTGAGCACAGCATGACACTTCGCGGTAAGAAGCCGCAGGCCAAAGAAGCACTTCCTTTTTCTCCCTCCGGTAGCGAAACGGTTAAGAGAATATAGCTACCAATATAATAGAAATAAAAATTGGTTTCCCAATGCTGCCTGAAGCACTTAAGAAATACATTCTTCCACTTCTAAAAGTATATTCTACAACACCAAGAAATATATTCATCATCATTATTATAGTATCTTAAAACTTGTTAATTTTGTTGAATTAATTTTTGAGCGTTTACTTGTACAAATATATATTATAGTATTGTCTGAATGGTTTGAACATTTTCCACCTGTAACTGACACATACATGGTGATTTTACGTTATGTTTACTACAAGGACTTGGATCGTTTTTTGCGATTGTTTCAAATAATTCAGGCACAGAAGTTAAATCAGGAATTTCAAATAAAATCATCTTGTCAATCTTCTCAGGTGAATTTTTTTGTTTACCAATCAATTGAAAATGGGACCATGCTTTTGTCCGTGTTTTTGCTATTCAATGGAATAGATCTGACTACATACCTCTCCGAACTCATGATATTTAACAATGAAATGAATTAATAATTTTCTTTTTGATTTCATATACGTTCAGTAATAACAGGACGATCTGATAATGATTGACAGGGTAATAGATGATCTTTCATTTCTTTAAATGGCAATTGATATGTGGATGTAATAAACAAATCTAGACAATCGTACTATTAAACATGTGACATTACGTCTAGTGTATATTAATGTATGTGTCATTGTCATCCCATATATTTTGCTTTGTAATACTGTAATTTTTCCAATATTATTGACGTCGCAATCATTGTTTATTGCAAAACGCGTACGTGTTTATATAATGTAGGATTTCTTTTGTTTTATGAGAATATATGTAACAAACTTTTGGTTTCATTCTTTGAACTCATGTCACCAATGTATTGATGTAACAACTGATGGCCTTCTAAAATGTGATTTTTCTTATTATTCACCAATGATCAACTTGAATCAATAGTAATTCGTAGCACTGACTGTATCGTCTTTCTCTTCACCTGGAATCAAAAAAGTGTTTATTGTTTAATAACATTAATTAATTAACTATTTTATTTACTTAAATTAGAATTTATTAATTAATACATTTTGAATTTATCTGTTTGTTATTAAAATAATATTCGCTTTATCATCATAAACAATGTTGGGTTCTGTAATGTATCTTATTAGCCGTGTCTTCCTGCAACATTTTGAAGATGATCATTTCCATCATGAAGTATCATATTCTGTGATTGGAATTATTTTAAAACAAATATTATTATCACATAATCGATTATTGTATTATTAAATATTTTTACATATTACTGAACATTTGTTTATTCAACTTGCTTCAAAATTTTATGGTTAACCGATGACATTTGTTCAATAGCTATTTTGAACAATTTAAACTCGTTGTGTTTAGGAAATACACTTTAAAACGAGTCAAATACTTCAATTTCTCTACCCTAATTCTACAACAATGATTTGTTTGATCGTTTGAATTTTCCAATGAAATACATTTCAAAAATTTGGATTGAGCAACCGGAAATTGTTGACAAAGAACCTGTTTTAAGGATTTATTAATGAAATTAACAAAAATGGTATATTTTTGGTTTTGTCGATAACATTTTCTTTACATAACATCGTAAGAAGCAGACTAGCTAATACAGATCAGATATATCATCGTTTTATAAATATACACAGAAACTGTTCTCTGAATCAAAACTGATTGATTGCTGGATTGATTTTATGTGATAGAGAACAATAAGTGCTATTTTCCCATACAAATATTCTTTTATTCTAATAAATGTAAAAGGATTTTCAAGTATGCTCTAAATAATTGTTTATTAGCTACTGCATTATCCAAAATATTTTCGAAAGTAATATTCCAGTTTGTATTATTCTATGTTTGTTACAATTTTAATATGTAGCTTATTAAAATCACTCTCTTGAATAATTGATTGTTTATTAAAGTAGAACTAAGAAGCAACAGGATAACTATTGGAGATGGACCTCATAATATTAAACCACAGTTAGATGACAAGGACAAAATCTGTGGAATCGTACCACTATCCAGACTTCCATACCATACCAACGTAAGGACACTGAATCTCAAGAGATTTGCCGTGCATCATTCCCTCTAGCCAGATAAAATCATATTAAGACCTTTCGCACTTACATTTATAAAAGCAGTGTTTTTAATTATTTTTTTTTATTTTGGCATTATTAATACTTCTCATCTCAAAATAAAATTTATTAATGCACTTGTGTTATGAAATTAATAAAAATGAGTTCAAATTAGTTTTTGATAAAATAATGCTAGACCTAAAAATATACATGATATTGCCCTTGTCCATTAACTACACCTTAGAATATTTTGCATATCTACATAAGTAAGTCTAATTTCAATTATTTCTACAAATTGCAATTATATATTACTTATACGCAAATTTATGACAAGAAACTTCCACAAATTTATGATTTTCTACTATTTTACAACAAAATTTTAACTCCTGTTTGGGTAGCTATTTGTCCATTTATATGACATTATTTTATTGCAAGATCCAGTTACTGTAGAGAAAGTTCATTCCCTTTTAATATCACGGACCCTTTTTTTTGTAAAATAAATACAATATGTTATTTTACGGCTATATTTTTTAGATACAATTAAATCAATGTTAAAAAAGTTCCATTAACACTAATTTGATATTTTAGAACTCTTTCTTAACTGATTTTCACGTACCATTAGGCATGTGTTATGAATACTTTTTTTAGAAAAAAAAAGGTTTTCTTCCTTGGATGTGTATCAAGTTAACAATGTTAATCACGTATGTTAGCACAACATTAACTCGTTTATGTAGGAAAAAAATTTAATTATTTTTAGTGAATTTTTGGAAACATTAACTGTTTTTGCATTACATCCTAGTTATAAATAGTTACATAATCATCTGTAATAAAAACTTATGTAATTTGAATGAAAAAGGCGAATAGTGGGAGCAGAACTAAAAAGAAAACCCTTCAATTGATCAAATCTGCGGAAAAAGCAAACTATTTCCGTAACTATGGTAAATGGTGTGTAATACAAATAAGATACAGCAAACTATACGAGTATTTGGTTGGATTATCTTCTTGGTTCTATTCGTAATACAATGCAATTTATTTCGCGAAATCTTTATCCCGTAAAATATATATGACTTCTCAGTTTTAGAAAAAAATTAGACTTGTTTAATATATATATATATATATATATATGTATATTTCATGTGTTTATTATAATGTACTAGTAAATATTATGAGAGTAAATTTTCAAAACGGGAGACAACCTTTTAATATTACAGTACATAAACTAGAAAAAAATGTGTAAAATTATTACAACTTAACCACATTTGAATTTGTACAAAATATATATTCTTTTGATATTTCAAAGTCGTTTTTCAGCTAGAACTTGTAAAAAGTAATAACTTCATTGCATTCGCTTTCAAAATGTACTTAACTCACATTATTCAATAAATTCATAATATTTTCTTACACGTTGGAATATTTACGAAACATAAGAGTCGAGGAAAATATTTAAATTCCTTTTTTTCTCTCCTTAACTCTAAGTATCAAAATAATTTATATTATGAAGAAACATTTTAAGAAAATAAATATGACAAAATAACTTATTCTAATGCAAACATTTTAACAGTTAATGACACTGAATTAATACACTGTACTAAATAACCGATTTACTTCCTTTGTGGTATAATTTGTTATTTTATAAATAAATATAGTCATTAATTTTACGATTATTACCTCTTTAAGACACAAGAATCATTAAACTGCACAAGGATAGGTATACAAATTATAGCAATAAGTGAAAAGTAAAAACATCGTTATTTTTCTCCAGCGGTTTGAATAGCTGAAAAATGGATTTTTAATGTATCCCAGTTCACACAATTATGAACTTATTTGACGTTTATATGGATAAGATACATCGGTATTTCCTAACTAAGTTATTAATGTTTCTTTAGAAAAGTATTTTAATTCTTTGGAAGCCCGAATATTATTCGAAATCTAAATTCATTTTAGATGAGCAATAAGATACAAATTAATAGAATTAGAATAATTAATTATGAAAACTCATACATTTTAAATAATTTTTAAATAATGTAATATATTAGTTTAGATTCACAAATATACCTAAATTGATTAATTTTTGCCAATGTTTCCTTTAGTTAATAGTATTTCATTTCATAAATTAAAATTAATTTTCCTGCACTTAAATGATAGAACTCAACAAACGTTTGATTTCTGATAATCGCTCGTAAGTTTCTAAGGAACATGCATTCACCAAATTATTCTTAACGAGGTAGAGTTAGGAAGAAAAATTATTTCTCTATTCTATAGCCAATGATCATCTTTTATTGGTTGGATTAATAAACCTGATCATATGACCTCTCAAACTAAGGAATAATTATGCTATAAACTCTAGGTATATGAATGTAATTCACTAGCAAAAGTAATAAATATACAAGGCCAAATAGATAATTGTAATATAAAAAAATATTTTAATCTAGGTTACTATTATCACCTGAATGCTTAGAGCATCTAATAGGCAGGGAACTATGAGCTTGCTGTTTGGTACGTATTATAATGTAGATAAATACGTTATACATTCAGAAAGTAGAGTTGTAATATTCATGGCTGGCACGAACTCTCTAAATGTTGAATTTTCTAATTAAATGGACTATCTTGTGTAGGGGATAAGTAAAAAAAATTATTGGTATGTGTTAATGTACTGAATGAATGATATTTTAAAAAAAATATTTTTGTTATTTTTACATGTTACAATAATAAAATATTTCTAAAGTAGTTAGTTCATTCATTATGTGTAAGATGGAAATTTGATTGAAACTATAAATCGGAAGATACGTAATATGAAACATTTTACAGCTTTTGATATGGATAATTTATTGTTAAATTATTAATGTTCTGCTGCCAATTTATTGGTGGGAAAATTTCCTATTATAAATAAATATAATGTTTGTCAAAATATCTTAAAAATTAAAATTTTAATGATAGAAATATTAGGTATATTAAAAGTTTTATTGCATATTAAATGAGAATAATAATTTCAAAAAGTTTTGACCAGCATTAGAGACAACGAACTTTGCTAAATATTATGTTCAATCGAATGTGGGCTTTAAGTAGTCAGTCATAGATTGATCAAATAAGGAATCTTACAGTTAAGTTCAAGTCTCCCATATGCTGCAAGATATATTGAGATATTGAGTATGTGATAATTTTCAAGCTCAGCTAAGTTTTTTTTTTTTTTTTATCTTGATCCAGAATAGTGAAATCAGCCACATACCTCAAGCTTGGACCACAGTAGAGTTAACATTGATGGAAAAGCCTTGGTCTCCAGATAAATTGAGAAATAAGTATATTTTACAACTTCAATTTTAAATGAAGATACAAAAAAAATTAATTGAAACAATTTATATGAGAAAGTTATAAATTAAAGAATTGTTAAGGGTTTTGTACTCCATGTCTGTTAAATATACATGTTCATGAAACCGTAGTTTTAAATATCCAAAAATTACTATCATAATATTATGAATATTTAAAAAATAATTATATTAGTTTTCAATAACAACTTTATACGTGAAAAATAGAAAAACATTTTGAAAAGTCTTGTCTTAAGAAATTTTCAAGGAATAAAGTTAAGATATTCCAGATATAATATATATATTCTTTATCTTAATTCTTGTTTTGATAGCTTTTTTTTTTGGTATTTTCTATTTCCGTTATATACATCAAACTTTGCTGCTGACAATTCTTGCTCTAGCTGTACATTTAACAATACAAACTACTCAAATGCACTTTGTTCTCAGTGTTTCTGGTAATCTTAAATTAATATTAAATGAAGAATTTTGAAAGTACACCTGGCTCAGATAGGGAGTCTAGAGATGAAATGCAAATATTATAGGCATTTAAAAGTACAGCTAATTAATTAATTAATGTGAGAGATACTTGATATTAAAGTTGAAAACTTGCATAAAAAAATCAGAAAAAGTAGGATTAGACACCGCAGGTACGTAACCTACCAAGAAGAGGCCCGCTGTTTTGTGAAAACGTTTTTAAATGAACAAGAAACGTAATAGAATTTAAAGTGATAATCAGCTTCCTTATGCGTTTCATATATATATATATATATATATATATATATAAGGAATATTTAAAAAGTGTTTTGTTTTGATAAGAAAGTATAGTCTTAAATCTTTGTAATTTTTATTAGTAATTTAAGTTTTAAAAGATGTTTTGTATTACAATGAAGGAATGTCTATCTTAGGTTATTTTTCATGTACAGGGTGTTTCAAAGAATAAGCGATTTAAAATAAATGATATTGTGGTAATGATATTGTGATTTGAAGTAATGATATTGTGGTTGAGAAATTGTGCTAGACTAGATCAAAGAATGATCAAAATGCCAACACGTTTTTAAAATAATTATGAATTTTAGCGATAATTATTCTCAAGTGCATTTACGGTACCGTGTTGTGTTTGCCATGGAACACTTTACTTTCATGTAGTACATGTAAGCTATTCTAAACGATAATCTTACAAATTTTAAACATTTTTGAACATTGTATGTAATATTTTGATTCAAATAGGAAATTAGTTTACAAATGTTGTTTAAAATATTGTGTTATATATGTTTAAATCCTCTAATAACTCTCTGTTTATGTTATTATATATAACAATTTTAGAATTTTTAATGTATAAAATATTAAATGTTATTGTACTATATAAATAATTAACTAACCAAAATTGCCTTGTTTACAGTTTTTGGGCTTAAGAATTTGTTAAGTTTTGTATCACACACGAAATGAGCTACTAAGTTATGTATTTAACATTAAATCATGTTACATTTTTAAGCTCATCACACAACCGGTACATGAATTCATGATAAAGTTTTAAGCATAGACATCAAAATGTTTTAAAATATCTAGATAGTAATAATAATTTTTCTATAAACATAAAATTATAATTTATGATGTAAGTTATGCTATTGACATAATGCTTTTTGGCAACTATTATTCTTAACTTGTAACAAATTAAATTTTTGGTCATAAGGTGTATCTCTTTATAAATTGATCTACACTGGAATAGTACCTGTCGAGGAGTTCAGGTTTGTGGAAGGGGGACATTGTGGTGCCCTGCTTAGCTACATTCTGTAAACTTTTCTCTTTCTCTTTTAATTTATCACATAACTCTATTTTGTTACTCAACTCAAATACGTCTTCCATCCAACTAAATGTGTATTAACAGTAGATGTCACCTTGACTTCAGCTTGATATAAAATCAGATGGAATGTTCTTCGAACGCTCTTCTGTATCTCGCTTGTAGAGCGAAACTGCGTCGCTCAACGCACTGTTTTGAAGTGCATTAGGTTAACTGTCACATTTGCGTGGCAATATAATGAAGGACTTTCTATGTCCATTCATTATATTGCCACGCAATTATTGCAATTTCTATGAATAAACTATATTAATATTCAGTAGTTCTATTCTTTATTACAAAATTGGACAGTACACCCAGATGCTTCACACACACACACACATGAGAAAAAAGGACTTACAAATTTTACTAATGTTATGGCAGTAAAAATAACGATAATTCTCTCTAAAAACAACGATACTGTATATTTCTTTCATGTTGAATGAGAAAGAAGCATACTAGCGATGAATGAAATTGAAGCTATGTCCATTTGATACAGTAAAATTTGTTAGGAAAAATTGAAGAAGCCAAATGCATAGTTCCAGTGTTGTGCCAAAGTAAAAGAAAGGGCGTTTAACTTTCTAGGAATACATTTGAAAAATTTTCTCAGATCGCATGGTATTGGATGAAGAGACTTTTAGAGATTTTATCTGCAGACAGAAAGTGTAATAGGGATTATACTTATTACTTCGAAGTATGTAGCCGATGCCTTAGGTGATGGTACGTATAATAAAAGCGTTGGGTTCCATAAATTATCACTTAAAAAGGAATTGTATCAGGAAATACAAAAAACTTTTTTACTGCCTTAGTGAAATAATTAAAATAATTAGAAAATTAAATTTCATTTAAGTAAAATAAATGTATATATATATATATATATATATATACATATATATATATATATCATACATAATTTTATTTTTGATAAATAACTTTAAATTTCATAACTTATTTAAAAATTACATGTATAATATGTTTTTGTAATTAGAAATCTAGATTAATTAAGATTTTAAAAAAGATTGAAAACTTGCCATCTCAGACCTTCTCAGATTGAAAACTTATCTTCTTATTTAGTACTTTCAAAAAATTGTTCTTGCATTTTTAAAAATACTTTTTTCAATAAGAAATAGGTTTCAAAAAAAATTTTGAAATTAGTAAATTATGTAAGTTTAAGTAAAGTTATTTTTTTAGTTTCAAAAAATCATTCCGTTAATCAAATGTACACTCATTACCATAAGAATTTGCGTGAGAAGTTAGAGTAGGATTGTTACGAAACTTGGCATGAAGGTATATGTTAAGCAGATATGTAAATGATTAGAAATGCAATGCCTCTGGAGGGCGATGAACTTCTTTCTCGTTAGAGTACAAAACAGATAAGTAGTGCTTGTTTAAGTGTTTTTAATCTGTTGCAGATGGACACTTTTTATCTAGAGGTGCCATTACACCACCATCGGAAACAATATGACAGCTGTCAGAGTTCGAGAGGGGAAGAATTACATGGATGATGGAAACCAGATGGTAAGCTCTGCGAGTAGCTCATCACCTAGGCCGTTCTGACTTCACTATAAGGAAGTGTGGGAACCAGTGTGGAGGCCCCGTGTGAACATCGCAATCCAGCTTTCGCTGTACAGTGATACACCTGGTGTGATGATAAGGGGTGCCATTACATACGACACACAGTCACCCTTAGTATTGATCCACGGCACCAAGAAATCCCAGAACTAAGTTCGAGACATTCTTCCACCACATATTTTGCCATTCATGGGAGGACTCCCAGGAGCTAATTTTCAACAGAACAATGCTCATCCACGTACCGTAAGTTTTTCATAGGACTGCGTCCGCTACATTTCCAAACTTCCCTAGCCTCCTCCGTCACCAGATTTGTCACAGATCGAGCCTTTCTGGTATTATTTAGGATGATAAGTTGAAGAGTCTGTGATTTTGGCAGAATTAAAAGTGTCACAGTTTTACCTTACAGCAACTGTGGAACGAGATGTCGGCTGTATCATGCATCCATGCTAGAGGTGTCCTAACAGGATACTAAAACCTGATTTATTTTTAATTTTTCCTGAAATAAATTATCATTTTGCTGTGATTTTGTAAACACTTACTTCCATGAACGTTGTATTTACGTATGTAAAATTTCGTTTCTTTCTGACATCTTTTTTTTGGTGATCAGATTTTTATGGCAATGAGTACAGTTTGGCTTCATAAAACTCATTACCGCGTCATATTGGATGATTGCATCCGTAATACAATATTATCATGCTGTTCTTAGTTCCAAGCCTGATACAGATTTGATTTCATTAACCTGTATTTTTAAATGTAATTTCTTAGTATTTTTCTCTTGAGATGCGATTTGTGGATCTGCTTAATATTTTCTTATATAAATTTATTAAAGGTTTGAAGTTATAGATTTTATCTTTTAATTTTAATTTAATTACATGTTTTATACGTATTGAATTTTATTATAATATTATATTATGAGACGTATAATTTTTTTTTACATTAAAATTTTTTAAAAGATTTGAATCATTAATATTCTATTTTAACTGTAATGGGTCGTATTCATTTTGCTTCTTATATAAATAATTTAAATTTAAAATATAATAATAGTTTTGTGACAACTAATAGTTTTAATATTTATTTATTTTAATTTTGGTGTTTTAGTAGCAATAATTTGTTAGTTAGGAATTTCTATTCTGGTTAAAAAATACGTGTGTTAACTTTTATATTAATTATATGCACATTCATTTATACATATATTAGTAAAATTAAATAATTAACGAATATTTATATTAATTTTAACCATTTTAAAATACTTATTAATTTATTTAGTCACGTTGTTATGAAATGCTGATTGTATTTCAAATAACTTCAAGCTAAAGATTTTGCCTGAAACTTTTACTGATTTGAATATATCGTATCATATCATTTTACCACCACTTTCACATTTTCAGAATATTATTGCTGAAAGTGTTCTTTATGAATGCAATGGGACCATTCATTTTACAAATGACTGAAAAGGAAAAAGCGAAATGAGATTCCAACATATTTTAGCTGAATGAGCGTTGTATTTTAGAGTCGATAGACCTCTCGCATAAACTGAGGCAACACAGTTTTTTTTTATTCTAACGCCAAAAAGAAATGTCAAGGATTATATATGTTTTAGAAACATTATTCCCCAGCAATAAAATAAAATAAAAATAAATTTCTTCCATTGCTTAAGGCTTTTACAACATGTAATTTTTGATATTTTTTATAAAGCATTAATTGTTGTTAATTGGCTAAAAATTAAGATAATCTGACACTTACGTTAAAAATTTGAAAATAATGAGAGATACATTCTTTATTTCTTTTGCAGAAATGTTTCTTTTTTTTTCTTTTTTTTAATTTTAATTTTTTACAAAAACCTTTTTAAAAATTTATATTTATTTTTGATTAATTATTGTTTTCATTTTATATCAAAAAATACTATAAATTTATAAACTTAGTACGCGATCATACATATTGATTCTCTACTACAAGAAATGACCTTTTTTTGTTACGTAATTTCATTAAACGATTGATGATTGGATTAGATTTCGACAGAATTTTGTTTTACGAGTGATTGTTAATAAATTTCTCCGTAAAAATATCATAGTAAATATGATAATCATTCTCAGGGACGTTAGCTACATGCAGATAGTCTAGAATGGATTATCCTTATATGTTTAAATCCGCTATTGTACAGATTTTACAAGCTAAATTGGAATGGTATCATGATATAAAAATGATAACCTTACTGTAAGTTGTAGAGTATGAAATATTAGTAAATTATGCATTTTAAGTGAAATTTTTGCATTTATATATATATATATACTATATGTATACTCCATAAAAAAAAAACGACAGCCCAAGAAGGAGTTGTCCGATGGAAACAAAAATTAGCAGGCAGCAAATTTATGTACAGAATAGAAAAAGATTAAAATTTCAGAAAAATTGAATGACTTATTTCAGAATTACATAGTTATAAAGTAACGAGCTCAATAAGGTGTTGACCCTCCTCTAGCCTGGATGCAAGCTACCACACAAAGTGGCTTAGAGTGATAAAGCTCCCTGATGGACTTTTGCGGTATTTCTTACCAAATTTGCTCCAATTGTCGGGCTAGTTCATCAACATTCCCTGGTAGATACAGTAGCCTTCAAATCACATCCTAGACATACTTGATTGGAGAGAGATCTATCTAGCCAAGGAAGTGTTTGACAAGCTGTAAGACAGTTCATAACAACACGTGTCGTATGTGGTCTGACATTATCTTTCTGAAAAATAAGGTCAGGGCACTACAAAATGCACGGTAGCAAAACAGAACGTCGACGACGTGTGCCTCTATTGCCGACCAAAGGAGTCCGGCTATCAAGGGAAATTGCACCCAAGCCCCTAACTCCTGGTTGAGGACCTATGGGGCGGACAATTGTGAAAGCAGGATCGGCATACTGCCTTGGGCGTGTCCACACACGTCTTCGATGAATGTCAGGGCACAGTTGGAAGCGGGATTCGTCTCTAAACTCTATGCGTCTACAGTCAGCCTCATTCCAACCTGATCGAGTTACGCACCACTGTAATCTGATTGGACAGTGTGCAAGAGGGAGTGACAGGTGACGTACCAGTCGGTACGAGAGTAGATTTTGCTCTATCAGACGTCTGTAAATGGTCATGTAGGACACTCCTGTGCGAGTCGCACATCTGATAGTTGATAACGATGGATCAGGCGCTATAACAGCTGATATGATAATCAATCTGTCCTCACGATTTGTTGTGGCCTTAGTTTGGCCACTACCATCATGACGCTGCAATTTGCCACTATCCACTCAAACTTGCTATGATCTTCTAACTGTTGCATCGCTTTGAACCATATGACGAGCTATTTTCCAATTTGCCCAACCTGCCTATTAGAATCCAATGATACGTCCTCTTTAAAACTCTGACATTTGCTCATAATGAGCTCGAATTCTGCGGCGAGTTATTTTTTCAGTCGTTGAAAGGTATCCTAAATCGCATCGCAACAGAAAATTTGACCATCAGACTGAGAATCTCTTCTTATATACACATGCTGAGTGCGCAGTTCCGTTACGCTGCAGATCCCGCTTTTCATGCATTGAACACCAAATTTTAATCATTTGCAAGTTCGGTCTAAATGTCTTTGTATACGAAATTTATTTACAATCGGGCAACTCCTTCTTGTTGCGTCGTTTTTTCTTGTTATAGAGTATATATATATATATATATATATATATATATATATATATATATATATAACATCAAAGATGAGCTGTATCTCTTTTTACCATTGAACTAACCTCTTAGGAACTTTAATATGATATTGTTTGAACTTAAAACATCTCCATAGAATCAAACATGACTTTTATAAATTAGATAAGATTTGTTATAGTATAGAGAAAGTGTTGGATGAATTGCATATGTAAGCAACGAAGAATTTAATATGAAGATAGGTAATGGTCGAAAAATATGAGTGGAATCATTGTTAACGAGAATAATATCCGTATTGATTAAGAATAAATAACATGTGATTTTTGGGAGAACATGAACACTATGCATTCAAATATAGTGTGGTGTAGAAGTATGAGAACAGAAGCAGATCTTCGTCGCAGAGGCGTCAGCCCTGTGATATTAGTCCAACGCGTAACCATTCTAAAAATGCTAACGTATGGGATAATGCCGCACTTAATTATTACTGAAGAAATAGATGACATTTAAAATCCTACACAGGAAAGTACCGTACAGGAAACACGAAAGTACAGTGAGTATCAATCCTAAAATATTTACGTACTTGATTTAATAGATCTCTAAAACGAAGTTATTTTTTTGCTCCCCAATCTGATGCAGATCGTACTTCTTACGATTTCTTCTTATTTTTCAGGTTACATTTGCATACAGGGTTAGGGATTAGCATCAAAGAAATTTTTTTTCTTTCGAACCAGTTGATCTAAAAGACCATGAACATCCAACTCTTTGGTCCTCCAGAATCCTATTCTTTACTACTCTTATTTATTCAGAGTTATTTCCCCCTGTCTGCTTTCCCAATTGTAAAACCTTCTATAACCCGGTGTTTAATATTCCGTATTATGGAATATTAAACACCTTCAAGAGAGGCTCCTGTAGTCACTCAGCTGATTCCGAATCAGAAGGTTTAAAGATATCCCTCAAGAAGAACGACAATCATACATTATAAAAGAATTTCAAAATTCTTTGAAAATCTTTAAAAGAAGCTTAAGACAAGGAAAATAGAAGATGGCTAACAGCTAATAAAGTAATGACGATGAATAAAGTTACGAATGCGAAGAGAGAATTCGGTAACTTTTTCAGCGATTCTTTTGGCTCAATGTTCTCCATTGCTACCTTATATAGAGATAGTAGAAAGATTTCAGTTCACTCTGGCTGGTTTGCTTTGCAAGAATGGCCTGTTAATTCTGATATTGATAAGTGGATCGTAAGCTTGAAAGGTAAGTGATCAGATGTCGCCTCAAGCCCGAATATTTTGTTTGCATTATTCCCTTACTCGATGGACCGCTTTGATATCGGAAACAAGCAAATCCTGCATGAAATAGCAATATCCCCAAGCCACACAGTTCCCTTAAATGAGCTATTAACTGACGAGCGCACGGTCAAACTTCAATAGCGCTCTCCGAAGCAAGAATGTAATAAGAACGAGAGAACTAGATTGAAAGGCTGCGGGGGAACTAGAGTGAAGGACAAAAACTCCTGAAAACCAACTCTTTCCGCAAGGAGTAAAATACTTGGCAAAGAAAGTCTTGGAACTTTTTGGTTCTTCATGATTTGGCATGTCTTCTAATAGATCCACTAAAACAGATTGAGAGGAATGGTAAAGATTAGGAAAACGATTCCGAAAGGAAGTGGGTCACTTCGATTTGAGGTTTTTGGTTCTTTTATTCGTTTCGTAATTGATTCTTACAAACAAATAGATTCAAAATCTGAATAGTTTTCCATTCAACTAAATTGCATTTTTATTGTCGATCTAATTTATTCTTAAATTTATGAACTAATGCAAAACTTTTCTTACTTTTGCTATGTATGAACTAAAAACCATATATATTATTTATATGACTTGCATAATAATGCTCAACAATTTTGTTAATACATTTATTATTCTCCCGAAGAATATTTTTGATTTTCAACATATGTTGCATGGCTTACAATGTAAAACTAACGGGAAGATGTTTGGCATATTCAGGTTTTTACATATTGATACAAAATCCAATATATTGATAAAATTTAAGTATGATTTCCAAGAAAAAAAATATGAAAGTTTTCTCTTTATTCTAATTTTTAGTATTGTGTATTGGGAAAGCAAATAAGAGAAGAAAATTAATTTAACTGTTTAACGCATTTCATTAGTACCTTTATTAATTAGTTCATTCATTACTAAAAAACACAGAAAATAATTAAATGAGTTTATACACTTTGTATCTAATTTTTGCAGATTCTGCAAACTAAGATAAAACATATTTATATGTTGTTTTGTGTGTTTCCGCAAGAATTTAATATCTTATGTATTGCATATTACAGAGCATTTTAACAAGATTTTTAATTGATTTTTTCCTCTGAAATATAAAATGATTTTACCTAAAATTAACAAGACACGATATAAAAATGATATAAAAATCATACGATGTAAAAATGATTTCAAATTTATTTTTACCTGCACATACTTTAAAAAATTGATTTACTTTGAATGTTCAAATATATAAAAAATACTCGCACTGAAAAATTACCAATGATTTTCTCAATCTTCTGATAAAATTTGAACCTAATGTTCTATTTAGTATTAGTTTAATTAAAACCGTGATATTTTTTCTGAACTTCTATCAATATGATTTTCCTAGAACTTGTTAAGTAATCATATATAGTAATTAATAATACAGCTTTAGAATATCTTTGAATATTGTACTAGAAATCTGCAGAACAGTTTAGTTTAGTTTAGTTTTGTTTTTATTAACGTTACATTAGAAGCAACGCGAGGGATGTTGGTGACTGACCGCGTAATTTTAAATCACGGTCAAGCGACGAGGACGACACCTCAGCTCGCACCCCCTCAACTAACATCCACACCACTCCAATGGGTGGACTCTCGGCCCCGACAGATTTAACGTGCATATGCCTCTGAAAAACAAGTGAATATAAGAAAAGATTAAAGTACTGCTCTCTGAAAATGAACAAGATACGTAAGGGCAATTCATCCAAAAGGACAGAAGTACCCATCCCTAGGCATAGTTTTGTTTTTTCCAAGTAAAACAGAAACGGAATGCCGTTTTAGTGTTCATGGAATGAATGAAACGCGCTTGCGTTTCATACATACACACACACACACGCACAAACACACACACACACATATATATATATATATATATATATTCTGGAGTATAACGCTCACCGGCGAATTACTTGCGCCTAAAATTTCAAACTAAATTTTTTCACTAAATTTTTATGTATATTCGACGCATAATACTGACTCTATTTTCCGAAGAATTCCAAAATATACAAACGTGATTCCTTTACCTTTTGAAGTCATTCATTTGAAATATGTGTTAAAGTTTTCGAAAAATGGTATACTGAAATGGCAAGTGGTAAGGAGAACGATATATGTGGGAGGGAATGCTTCAAGAAGTAAATATTTTTGCAAATTGAGTGGATTATATTCAATTCACATGTTCCAAGAATGTTTTTCTAAATTCTACGAAAGAGAGGCCTAATTAGTGGTACTTGCGACCCGGATGAATTCATGGAATGAGGAGTCAAATTTCCCTCCTTCTCGAATCCTTTGAAGGTTTGAATGTAAAGTGAATATCGAAAGCTTTGATAAATCTCATTTGCATTTGTTAAAATATATTTAATCTACCGTTCCTCATTTAGTGGAAAATATCCGTTCTACCAAACAAAACAAATTCAATGCTAGTTTCAAAAGCAAAGTCATTCGATTTGCAAAAGAGAATGGAAATCATGCTGCAGTAAGGTTATTTAGTGTTGGTAAAAACTTGATACGTAAATAGAAGTAAAATATAGTTACGTTTACTAATGTACATGGAATATAATTCATGTGATGGGAAAGAAACATAAAGTTCACATAAAAACAAGTCACGAAAAATTTCACTTCATCATAGTGCTTTCCTGCTTAGTGGATAATACACAATTAAAACCCATGTTTATTTTTAAAGGAAAAACAGTACGGAAATGTAATTTGCCATATGGTATTTTCAATCATATTCATTAGAAAGAAACAATAAACTTAAGCGATGTAAAATTTTGAATAAGAAATACTTAGCAAAACGGCCTGGTACCTTAATGAATCCTTATTGGTTGGTTTATTAATGTCGCACTAGAAGAAATACGATGGCTATTGGCAACGAACTTCGTAATTTTGAACCTTGGTTAAGTGAATGAAAACTACAATTGAGATGGCACCTTCCTTTCCTAATTTCCACATTTCACCAATGGAAGAACTTTGAGCCAAGACAGATTTAAGGTAAATCAAGGTGGCTACACGGAGGGTCTTTAGTGGTAACAGGACTCGAACTCACGACTCGATGAAAACCATCGGCAGTGAGTCCATATCTTTGACCACTAGGTTACCACGTTCTATAATGTGTTGCATAAGTTTATATACTTATGCAACAGTAACATTGCATCGTAAACCAAAAGACATTTCATTCAATTTTTTAAAAAAATTGAAATTCATTTACTGGTGAATTGGCAATAATTTCACCGATTGATATTGTGTTTTCTTTCCCTGAGAATGATAAAAATACAGAATTGAATATTTAAATAAAGTCACACTAACTTAAATTCACATCGTATTATACAGATATGAATGCTACATAACAATTAATTTAAGTAAATTCGTTATTTAAGGGAGCACACACGCATGGCCTGTTCCTACATAATATATAAAAAACGATACTGAGAATTTCTACTTATATAACTTCCGATTAGGTTAAAGACCTTTCCGCGTTATAAACTCTATTTAACATTCTTCATTTTTTTAGATAAAAGCATGTAAATTGCTTTTCTTAGTTCAATTAGCAAATGGTACGTTTTTGCTTCTCGCAACAACACATTTTCTCATGGGAATTTCAGCAGACTTTTATGCTCTTTCTTTTTTCTTCCTAATTTACATGCTCCTGCTTAAAAGTTAACGAAGTTTACTGCAACTATTTTAAAGAGCCTTTCAACAGCTAAAAGTCTTGAATTATCGCATCAATTAAGCTTAATGTTAAAATGTTGTTTCTTTGATCATTTTGTGTTAATGAATGTCTTTAATGGAATATAAAATAACATTATTTCTAAAATAGTAATATTTAACTTAATTCAAAGTAATTAGGTTAAATAAATTTGCAATTAATAGAACAAAAGATGAATGTTTAAGAAGAACTTTTTATTGGATATATAAAATCTAATACTTTTACGATATTAAAAGCATTAAATGTTTTCGAATTTAACGTAATGTATAAAGAGCTAGCGGGTATAAAAAATGATCCTGCTAATGGAGATGTGTGATTTTTTTAGCTTAAAGAATAATGTTATATTCTCATTATAATAATGATTTTTTTATTTTAATTATATCATAATATTTTAAAAATATTTAATATGCAGAGTAAAAAATGAATGATGTGTAGAAATGGCAATAATAATTTACATTAAAGGCTGTTTTAAATATATAGTAGAAGAGCATCATTTCATGTTCCATTTCATTTTACCTATGTTTTACATTTATGTATAAAGGGTGTGGAGTTTTAAAAGAAATAATTTGAAACAGCTTCAGAAATTCGGAAATGATGACTGCCTTCCCCATTGCCTATCCAAAGCAAATACAGTGTGAACAAAGTGAGATGATCCATCTTTGTTATCCAGAGGTCGTTAACCGTCCAGTGCAGGTGTCCAGACAAAACCCAGCGGAGATACGGGAGGAAAGATTTCCTTCCCTTCAACAGAGCATGGACGGGAACAGGACGGAAATCGGAAAATCCACAAACAGGAGGGAACAGGAAAAATGCACACGGGTCGAAGCAGAGTCAGGCTGAGATGGGAAGGCAATACGATAGCCACACACTTGGTCTGCTTGACGGGGAAAAATGGGAACAGATGCATTCCCCAGATCTTCAGTGCGATTCTGCTGTAAGAAAAAGGAGTAATATGCACCAATGTATATATGCTATAAAATCAATAAGAATTAAATTTAAATAACTATCAAAGTATTGACTTCATTTAAAAGCATTAAGCAGTCCCCACATAAATAAGCTTTAAATATCTTAATTCCTTTGATGTTTTTACATTTTGTAATTATTCCTTTGATGTTTTTTTTACAATCACTCACTTGGATTAAATACATTCACTAGGACAGTATAGAAATCAATAAATATATTAATACTTGAAAAAAAGAAAACGCTTTTCTTTTTTATTATTATTAAAATAGAATCATTAATATAAATATTTAAAAGAAATATAACATTTTTATATCCTAAGAATTGAGACATGAGTCTATTTTATCTTTTATTAAAGCAAATACAAAAATAATGGTAAGGAGCATGAAAGATACAATATTCATTTACATCAAGACATATATTGTAAATTTTGTTTCTAAATACACCGAAAAGTCAGTATTCTTACTCTCATTCTTCTAAATGATAGCTGTCATCAAAATTTATTTTTAATCCCGAATATCCCTCGTGTAAACTTTCGCAAATTCCAATTAAACTGCTGTCAGTGTTAAACTTACTTCATGGATAACAACAGTAATCAAACGTTTCACAAATCCTTTTTGATGCCCAAACTGTAGAATGTTTATTTAAGGAGTGCTATTTCCTCAGAAAACATTTTCTCTTTCCGGCAAATCTATTGTCTTTTAATCTTCATTTCAAATTCTCTCATAGTTCCTCGAACAACTACTGATAAATGGTCTTGAATACATTGTAGTCGAATTAACATAAAAAAATGAAAATTATGTATTTTATCATTAATTGATATATTTTTCAGTGACCAGTCGTTTTTGTTTGAAGACAAAAACTTTTCACTAAGAAATATGTATTAAATCTAGTTCCTTGTATTACTTATTCCTATTTTGAATAAAAATATCATGATATATTTGGTAAAAAATGCAATTTTGTAGCAACGTGTTTTGAATAGTTCTTTTTTCATATAGGTAATGAATATGAATAGAAAAATGTAAGGTTTTTATATATAATGTTAGAAATTCTAAGTGTAATGTTTATAAATCTCTTATCTTTTACCGTCTAACAAAATATTATTTGAAATAAGTATAAAAATAAATAATTTAAAGTATTTGTTCCATAATTTTCTTTCTCAAGAAATTCATATATAAGTAAAAATGCATTTGAATGTTTTAAATATTATAAAAACTATCATTTAATATCAAATGAAACAACTTTAGAACAAAACGGTTTATTTTCCTATAATTATTTATATATACTTCTCTTTTATATTAGAGAGAGAAAATAATTATTTATAATGTTGTAGCTAAAAGAGTCTATATTTTTATTACAAATGCTTAGAATATCTTATATATCATACTGAAATTTGTTCCTTCTTTGCTTGTCCTTTAAATATATTATCGCCATTGATCTTATGACTCCAAATTTCTAAGGCGATATCCTGATGTGTAGAAGGATCTTTAATCAGATTTCCAACAAAATAGTTTCAAATCTATTTTGGTCTCAAAATAATTATATTTATTTCAAATCCATCTTACCTTCTCCCATTATTTTTAAGGTCTTACAGCAGAAGCAGCATTTTTTCCCCAAACTTTTTTCTGCTCAAATTATGTCTCTTATTGAGTTATTAACATAATTTTATTGCATGAAATTGATTAAAAATAAGAGAATCACGTCAGTTTTTTTTTTATTCCAAGCTAAATCTGAATTATAAAAATATAGTGTGTATTCGCGGTATAGCTCAACAATTAAATATCTCAGATGCATGAAATTGGTAGACTAAAACTTTCGATCATGACGGTGTGTACGGGGTAATTATTTTTTCGAAATTTACTTTATATTTCCAAAAAAATTCAATACTTAACTGGACAATAAGCAATAATTTATCGGCACTGCACATAAGTCTGATGCATATTACGCACTAAGACATCGTACACAATATTTGACTCCACTACGTATAACTCTGGCGGATATTAAGTCACATGACATCATGTTATATTTTGACTTGTCTTACAATTTAAATTTAAAGTAATTTTGTGTTGTATTTAGAGATCAGGAATAGGTGTAAATCGTTATACGAGTTATTTAAAATTATTCGTCTGATTTTTAAGTGCTATATTGTTTAAAATAAACGTCAAAGGATAATAAGAAATACATGAATGAAAAGGGAAAACATGGACGGATTTTGATACAAGTATTCAATATAACTTCCTTTAGTTACACAGATAATGTCAATTCTAAATGTAAATTCATGCTACATACGTTTAAAAGGTGTCAATGGTAATTTATTATATAGCAGCAGAAATCCTTTGTATAAGTTCACATAAATATATAGGTATTAGTGTCGTGTACACTTTATCTTTTGCAAATCCCCAAAATAAGAAATCTTATGGGTCCATATCACGTAACTTTGGTAACCGGTTATGTAACATTCAATCATTTACTCTACTGCGACCGATTCAACGGTGAGGTAGCTCCGTGAAAGCTTCTGAAACAGCTTTCGTGAAATAGCTTCACGAATAGCACACAAGGATCATGTATTATACAAAAAAGAAGGCTTCAACTTTTGACCAAAATATTTATGTATTGCTTACCATTCTGTGGGACAAAAATTTGAAAATATAGACCTTTAAAATTGGGTGATTCATTTTGAATAACAATGCATTTATTCAATTTTTGATATATTAAATACAATTACGATTTTTTTTCTATTAAACAAATCCAAATTGTATTCTTTTTAACAGAAAATTTTAAATTTGGAAACATGGTGTATATTGTGTTTATCATTCTTCAAATGTTGACGTTTATTCAACATAAAAATTATAACTGAAAATATTACTTCTAATTTCAACATGTGGATTCATGGAAAATATTAAAAATAATAACAATGGAGAAAATGACTTTTCACAAGCTGTGCTCATAATCGGCAATACTGAATATTTATGTCTTTGCTACGGAAAAAAAGGGAAAGGTTTACAGTATAGTTTATTTAGAAGTTCTTCATAGGGCTTTAAATATTTTTTTCATAGTTTAATGATAATTATTCATTACTTGTAGTGCTAAAAAATCTTCAATCAGAGAAATTTTTGTGAACTTTAACTATCACTTTAATACGAGTTTTTAATCATTAATAGTTTGGGTTAAGAACTATTATTTCACGACAAAATTTATATAAATATAATAACTTTTTGAATATTTTTTCTTGCACCGTATTGGCTGTAACTTTCATAATAGAACATCTTTTACTTGACTGCTGGACTGTTGAATTTTTAAATTCACTGCCGAGAAACATGTACTTCCGCTAGTATTGAGTAGAATATATGATTAAAAAATAAATATGTCATTAAATCGTTTCAATAAACATTATTGCATCAACTGATAAATGATGTTGTTGACACCTTGAAATCTTGCACGTTTTCTTACTTGTCATCGATGCCTGAAGGAATAAATTATCCTGAAGAGAATCAAAGCAATATAATACAAATATCAATATTAAGAAATATTTCTGATTAAAAAAATATTTTCGGACATTATCACTACTTTATGGATTATTATAAATTAATAATATAGCTAAATAAATACTATAAATGTAATGAACACAAAGATAATTTTTATTAAAGAGGTTTTTTTTATATTATTCAGTATAATTTGAATAATTTAAAGTAAGGATTTAGAACCAATAAAACTATATATAACTATAGTATACTTATATATACTATACTATACTTTTCTATGACTAATTTATGAAAAGAATAATTTAAAATATTTAAAGACAAAAGATAATAATACTAATGAAAGAAAAATAAAATGAAAATATGAACCCAGCAGGTCAAAACAATATCGGGCTTTGAGGACATGATTAAGCCAGTATAAACTAGTTTAATACTCAACCTTCCCCTTGCGACTTGTAGACTAGATTAGGAAATCAAATTGCAAAAGGGTTTCATGATTAAAAGATGCAAACAAAATTCAGCGAAATCTATAAAAATAAATTCTATAATTCCTTGTAGTAAATAGAAATCCAAATTACAAAGGTTTAATGATTAAATTCAATGATAAAATTTACAAAAATAAATTTAATTCTAGAATATCAACAAATCAAAATATAAAATTACTTACAAAATTCAAGAAAGTGAAGATTCAAATATATGAGTAGTAAAGACGGAATTGTCTTTAAGCTTCAAGATGTATATCACATACTCAAAATGAAAAATATACTACATCTGACTATAAATTGAAAAAAGATTTAATCATTGTTTGATTATAAAATGTAAAGATGCAAAACAATTGGTTGGTAATAAGTTGTATGGTAAAGGATATAACTGTTCAAGGTGATTATAAATAATAAGCTGTGTAAATACAATGTAAATATCTTCACAGCTAGACCACTAACAAGCCGACTATGGATCTATTGTTATAGTGGTGTTGAGATGGATCCCGATTCGCAAAGATGTTTAATATATTTGCTTGTTATAGGTATTTAAAGAAATTTATTGAGACTAATCATGATCAAACAGTTTGTTGAAAATTTTAATGTTATTAAACTTGTCTATTCATGTGTGGATTATTTGTTATTACTAATAAAATAATGAAATATTCTATATGAAATGGATCTGTGTAGTTACTATCAATAATGGTATTTAATACTGGAACTCAAATCTCTTTTTATCCAAATATTACTAACTTAAGTCTATTGTCAACTATTTGCAATCGAGATCCAAAAATTCTACCTTATTTTATTAGATATTATATATATTCTATATACTTCATATAAATCTCTTTAAATAAAGTTGTGAAATTTTCCAGTTGATAAATGGACATATCACATATGCTTGTATCTTTTATTGTTTTCAAGCTATCTTATCATTCAGTATCAATATTGCCTGTTTAACAGTATGAGTTAGAATCTACATTTATTATTCTACCTCTCGTGTTTAGTTCACGATTATGAATTATATTGAATGATGTTTTGATATTTTGTAGAATAAAATATGTATTAAATATTTGACTTGGAATGTATTTTAGCAGTTTACCAAATATTTTAGTTTTGAAGAAGAATTTAAAATTTCTTGTATTATTTTAATCACATAATTAATTAATTCGTAGTGAATATAAATTAAGATAATATTTTGCTTTTTGCTCCTGTAAATATTTACAAAAACAATGCATATCAAATATGATTAAGTTAAAATCGAGGTAGAATTTTGAAATGATGATACCTGGTTTTCTGTACACTTGTAAAAATTTATTATTATTTCCTTAATAATGAATATAAAGTCTCTTATCCAGAATATATTTAATTTAGTCATTGCCATGGATGGTTTCTATTTTGTAATTCATTTATGATAAAAATAGTGAAAATCTGTACAAAATAATTCTAAAATAACGAAAAAGTTTGATAACGGAAGTTGCTTTTCCATTACTTGCAGAAGTCTTTTATTTTATTCACAAATAAATCATTTTATTGTAATTAACTGTGAATATCTAGAGTAAAATCCTAGCATATCCTTTATTCTGCTTAAATAGTCATTTGGTGTAATTTCATTGATTAAGATTTGTGGAATGAGACCGTTCATGAGATTTACAAAATGCCAAAATAAATTTACCTTTAACTCAAAAGTAACGAGTACAAGTTATTTTTAAAGAAAATGAATTTTTAAATGTAAACTAATTCAACAACCTACTTAATAAATCCTTACAATTTTCAAGAACTTAGAATAAATTCCCATTAAAACATTTTGATTTGAATTTTCCTATATAAATCTTATTCAATGTTCTATTTAAACACTTACGTAATATTTTCTATCAGATAAAATGAAGCATCATATTGAAATTAAATGAATAACAACCTTAAATTTACTGTAATAAATATCAATGTTGTTCTATATAGATTATTTCTCCAAATATTTAGATGAAATGTAATAGAAAGAAATTATTTCTAAGTGTAATAGTTATTAGTGCTTTCGCTTCTTTCGACAAGATAAATAAAGGTACTTCTGTCAGTGCATATTCGAGGATCACTCTTGCTTCATCTATCATTTTAAATCATAACCTGTAATTATTACACGTGTTTGGATTATCATCTCCTCCTATACACACACATAATTTTATTAATGTTCTTCCCCATAATTGTATTTCAGATTTACGATATGTGTAGACCTAACTAAACCATTAGTACAAGGAGCGATTCTATATGAATTCAAAATTTATTTTCTCAATCTGTTTAAGTTCAAAAATTTAACTTGTTAAATCTTTTATAAAGTATTATATAAAGATGTTAACATTGAGTTTACTCTTAAACAGATATTATCTGAAGTCAATTAACTCAATTTAATTTAATGTTTCTTAAAGATCTTGAATAAAGAAATAAAGGTTATGTTTAGCAATATCTCACACATATAAAGTAATATCTTGAGTATCATGACCAAAACAAAAATTTACTTAGGTTGATTCCCATTATTGACTAATCGTAAATATTATATAGATGAAGAAAAATTTAAAAATAATTAGGTACCATAATTGGTAATATTGAAAATATATTTTAAAATGTTTATATATTAAAATATGTTTGCGCATATTACTAAGCCAAAATTATAACCAATCTTGAAGAGTTGAAAAAATCATTATTTTTAAAACTAACAACATCAAAATATATTCAACTAAATGATATAAATTTTCATTTTAAGAATTAAAATCTATTAATTTTTGCTACTCATAATCAGCAGTTATTCATATATTAGACTTGTTGAAGCGTACTGATATTAGAATTGTATGATCCAATTATTTCAATTACAAACGAAATCCCTCTGTATTAACCTAGTTAAAATACAAAATGAATACTCAGGCTTCATAAATAGTCCCTAGAGGCCTTTACAAAAATGTGATCATATTTATTTAAAGTCTTGTTCACATCATTAAATGATTCTTGTTCAAGCAAATAGAGTCCTCCTCAGAATATTTTAATATTATGACATAAGCTTTTGTTATTGAAAATGGTATAAAGATAAAGTAAAATTATATGTATATGCCAAAGAAAATATCCTGAATATTGTGTTTATCTATCTACAATTTCGTTTTAAAACAATAGTACAAGTTAAGACCAAAAGCTATCGCAGTTAACAAGTTGCATTAACATGAGCACTCACAGTAAAGACATGCTGAGATTTCATTTTGATTCTGTGAATTAAATATGGAATACTTATGCTATAAACACTACTTAAATTATTTACGTTATGTTCAATTACGAAAATAGCATAATTTTTATTACATTAGTATGTCTTACTAGCCTTTTTATAATAATCTGGATGAGAGTATAATTACCTAGCATGTATTTGAATTTATTTTAAATATAGATATAACTAATACAAGTAAAAATAATAATTCAAACAGAAAAAAACTGTACACTTAGATATTTATTATATTCGATATATTAAAAATTTATTTTAAGACATCTGAAACAATAAACAAATGAGAATCTAACTTACCATTTCAATAAATCAATGAGTGATTTTATTCACACTTTTCTTTGAATCATTAATTAAAGCATATAATTACATACAATTCTAAACGCAGGAAACATTTTACTAGAATGAGTAAGGTGAATATTTCACATTCGCAGCTCAAGATCTGGCATAAGTCTAGACTAGCTCTTGTTTTAAATGTTTCGATTTTATTTGATCCATCTCTTTGACTAGTTTGCAATAATACTTGAACCACTTATGCAAGTAAATTTGGAACAAATATTGTTTTCTTCTGGCTTTGACTTGTAACGTATTCACAAGTTGCTTGGAGGCCAAACATACTGAATTGAATTGTATTTCGTTTTAGAAAATATAGTCATAATGGAGGTGAAGCGTTCATTTGGCTTAGAGTTTGTGAACTTTAAGCTTTGTATGTACTCTCTCTCTAATTTACAAAATAATTAATTTTACTTAGGCTAAACACCACCACCCACCCACCCACACACCTTACCCACCCACCCGACACACACATATATATATAGTCGTGTGTCTCTCTCTATATATACACAATTTTCTAAACTGCTGTTTTCAACACTGTCAGGTTCTTCATTATACAAGAAATATCATTTTAATCAAACAATAAAACAGGAAAAATTCAATACTCGTTAAGCTATTACAGAGATTTATAGTTTTGTCCAAGCATCTCTATAAACAAATTCAGGTCTCTCCTGCAGGAGGTCAATAGTATTGCTGGCCAATGTTTTGTTTACATTTTACTTGATTCAACAGATTGACATGATTCTTCTTTCTTTCTCGTTACTAGATGATCTAGTATTTTGGTGCAAAACTGAGATTTAAAACAAATATTTCATTTACCCTAATTACCTCAAATTATTCAAAAGTAATGCTTAATTCAAATACAGTAGAATTTTAAGATCTCGATTTGCAAATAATTGACAATAGACTTATTATAATATTTGCATAAAGAGATTCGATTCATATAGGATATGGAACGTAATCTACAGATCCATTTATAGAGATATTTTATTGGTTTTATTGACGTAATAACAAATTAACCGCAAAAATAGACAAATTTAATAACATTAAATTACTTCAACAGACTATTTGGATCATGATTATCAATGAATTTCTTGAATACTTATATACATCACGGGTATATTAAAGCATCTTGCGAATCATGATCATCAAATCACACAACAATAGGTCCACAAAGTCGGCTTGTTAGTGGTCAGCACGTGAAAGAATTTATTATTTTCCATTTTTACATGCCATTTACTCTACTCTGCCGACCGTTATACTCCTTACCATACTACTTATTACCAACCAGTTTGCATCTTTTACATTTAATGCTGTCAAACAATGACTTAAATATTTTTTCAATTTATATGGTGATGATGTAGTATATTTTTTTCATTTTGAGTATGTGATATACATCTTGAAGCTTAAAGACAATTCCGTCTTACTACTCACATATTTGAATCTTCATTTCTTTGAATTTTGTAAGTAATTTTTATATTTTGATTTGTTGATAATTTTTAGAATTAAATTTTATTTTTGTAAATTTTATCATTGAAATTTTTTAATCATTAAACTCTTTTGTAATTTGGATTTCCCTATTTAGCCTACAAGGAATTATAGATTTTATTTTTGTAGATTTTATCGCTGAATTTGTTTGCAACTTTTAATCATGAACTCTTTTGCAATTTGGATTTCCTAATTCAGCCTACCATGTCGCAAAGGGGGAAGGTTGGTACCATTGAACTAGTTTAACCCCGCTTAATCGGTCCTCAGCCCGATATTGCTTTTTGACTTGCTGGGTTCCATATTTTCATTTATTTATTTTTTTTTTTTCATTGTTACATTTCTTTCTGGTTTTTTATCTTTTTAAGTGTTTTAAATTATTTTTTCATAGATTTTCAGTATATATATATATATATATATATATATATATATACAAGAATTCATCACAATTCTGTTAAGTTTGATTTTGTTTCCAACAAGACGGTGCCTAATTCCTTATACTTCTATAACTGAGTTTGAAAATTACTAATTTAGATAAAAAGCTATTGGCTTCTTTGTATATACATAATGAGAATGTTTTGTATCATTAAAACTCTGGAGCTACTTAAGGTGCTTAAATTTAAAGTGATAACTTTAAGGTAACATAAATTACTTTTCGGTTATTTCAATTTATTTGGAATAATGAGCAGGAAAAATAATTCAGTGTAAAATGAATAGCTTTTTCTGAGTAACTTTTTATTTCGAATAGTAACAATATTTAAAGTGGGAAAAATAAGTCGGAATTTATGCATATAATTCAAAGATGATATTAGGAATGAATAATTTATACATAGCAATTAAACGTCATTCAAAAAACACTATCGTCTATTTTACCAAATAAAATTGCACAGAAAACTCCAGGGATAATGATATTTCATAAATTTTAATATCCAATTAAAGAAAAGGAGCAAAAAAAGGATGTTACATGTAATGAATAACATTACATGCTCAAGGATTTTATATGAATAAAGAATACGATGTATACAATGGACTGTTATAGATCTAACGTTACAATTTTATGTAAATAATATATAACGACGTTAGGATATTATGATAATATTTTCTTATGAAAATGAATCGATCTTTTTGAAATAGGGTCATCTGCATTCATTTCACAGTTTCATTTTTACTGATTTCACAATCCTTTAATCAGCATTCTTTTTGAAACGGATCACCTGCTGAGAGCGACTCTGATCATGATGGCAGCTTTGGCTACATCTCATAACTTTATGATGATCTACCGGTATATACAACAAACAAAGGGCCTGAATTACAGTACCTTTCACGAACACTTATCTTACCTCTTATTCATAAATAGAGTAAAAAGCTTTTCTGTGATATTTGTTGTTTTTTTTAATCATTGATTGAATAACTTAATTATATAAGTTACAAAAACCCTTTATAATTCTTATTTGTAGGCTCATACTTTTTTTTTAAACCCAAGTTCATTTTGAAAACAGGTCATCTTCTGATAGGAAAAATATTTTTCTTGGACATATTGTAGGAATTAATTAGGAGGAATCTTATTTTAAATAATTATTTAGGCACTTTTACGTAATGTACGATTCCTTTAAATTATACAAAGTTACTTATTTACGTGTTCTAAAAATATTATGTTAAAATGTTTTACTTTGCTTTTCGTGTAAAATTTGAAAAAGGGAGATAACCTTTATTAAAATCACCGAATCAGTTGAATTTTCACTTTTTATATCTTATTTTTAATAAGCAAGTAAATTTTTGTTAGAAAATCAGAAATTTAAAAGAACTTTTATAAAAATTATATATCTCATATAATTCTAAATTTACGGTATTTTAGTCTCATACTGAAAGAGTTTCATGTAATGGTTTTTGAAAAAAAAATATATAAAAGAAAAAAAAAATATTCAAAATGTTTTATGTATCACAAAAGCTTAATGCTTATGACATACCTTTGATTTTCTCCATTCTTTTCTCAACAATAAAATAAGGAGTCCAGAATTTCAATAGTAAACTTGTCAGAATGGATTCAATTCCAAGAATCGATGGCAAACCAATCTTCCTTAGATAATGTCCTATTGTCTTCTTTGACTTTTATCAAGTCATTTGAAATGAGAGCGATTAATGGCTTCAATAAATGTGAGTGCAGAAAATGCATTATTGGTTCTTTATCCTTGATCGAAACATATTTTACTTTCTTTAATGTATCCTCCGCTGATCATTTAAAGTGAAAATTCAATTGCATCACAGTGTTTCAGATGATTCTATAATGTATTATTTCCTTGATGATACTCAATAGAAATATATTTATTCATACTTGATTATTTTTCCTATCTCATAAATCACTCTTTATATCAGTTTTTTTGTGAAATGCAATTTCTATCTATACATTTTTAATTAGAAAAAGTAGAAACAATTCTTGACTTTTTGTAACATAGTAATTAAGAGTTCTTTCAAACTAACTTAAAAATAAGTTG
>BMAW01060793.1:52500-73316 GCA_019974015.1 Nephila pilipes
AAGTAAATATTGACTACGACATGCAACGACAAATATTGCAACGACATGCAAGCCCAACTTGTGTTATACCTTTTATTTGCTTACGTATTTTATTAGTAAAAAAATATGCAATTTTCTCTTTTAACATTAACTTAATTGAGTAATTATTTTCTTTATTCACGCAATCATTAATTTTCAGGTGAAAATCTCTTTTAGAACTTTTATGAAATCATCTTTATCAATTGAATTTTTAAATCAAAATCCTAACAAGTAATATAAAAAAATAATTTTAAAGTCAATTCCTACTTTAGTCAAAAAAGAAAAATTTTATAATAGTTACTTTTTATTAAATAATTACAATTAATATAAAAATGTATATATATATGACAGAATCACAATATTAAGTGGGGAAAGAAGTTTTTTTCCATAGATCTACATGTTTCGTCACTGACCGTATTTATTCCTAAATTTATATCCTGCTAAATATCTTATATAACAGAAATTTTTTTCTCCCATATAAAACTAATATTAATTGTTTGGAAACTAAATAAAAAAGTTTTATTTTTCTATGAGATTCGATCCGAAGTCATGAAGATTCAACGCTGACGCTCTGCCGAATTGGCCATTGCAAGACAGATGACATAGTAGAAGCATTGGCTTGTTTACAAATTTGTCCGGTAAATTAAATGCTTGGAATGCAGTTTAGCCCAACTGCCCTTGGCGTCAGGAGTTATTTGGTGGTATTTTGCAAAATGTGGTTACTCTGGTCCGCTTCGCCGACTTAAAGTTCAGCCAAAAAAAATCGCCAAGTTTAGCAATTTTTGAAATCGTGCCAAGTGTTTGGGCTAAACTGCATTTTGACCAATTAAATTTAATTAAATGAATAAATATTTGAAAAAACTGTATTAACGTCAAGTATCATTCACTACAAATTTTAAAAAAAAAATATTTGAGTGGATTAATAGAAAGTATTTTATTAACGATTGAAAATTTGTGCAAGATATGTATAGAGAGAGTGTGTGAGTTAATAATAGAAATTTAAATATCATAGTTGCAAACGGCTAATATATTTTATTGTAGTATCTTTTGAAACGTTTTTACTATCCTTCCTTATTCGCTTTCTTGTTTTTTTCTAAAAGTTTAACTCTACAATCGTTTTTGGCTTTCAATTCCTTAAATTTGGTTTTTATATCTGATTTAGTTTCCAACGTTATTTCCTTCAAGAAACTCTCTCTTTTCGGGCTATAAATCTGTCCATTTACCTCACGAAGCGTTCTGATTCAGCTTTCGACTCGACTTTAATCATGCCTATCAAAGCTTTAAATTGTTTCTGCACGACTTTTTCCTTGATCATTCTGATCACTTGTCTTCACTCCAGAAACGCACTTCAGCCACAAATGTTACAAAATCCATTGATCCAATATGCGTAACAATAAAATGAGTAATTCACCTAGGATAATGGTAAATGACATTTCATTCCCCAATATTCAGGTGAAGAGGATTAAAAACATACTTAGTAAACATAGAACTTATCCAAATTAGCAAAGGAATAGGAAAAAAAGTAGTTCTTATAAGTATCACCAACACAGATAAAATAATGCATTTTTTTATAATAGTCACAAGTCTATCAATAATCTTCATCTCACGATGTTAATTGTACGCACTAAGAAAAAAATCTTCAAGGTAATAATTCGTACGAACATCTATAGCTTTTGGCTGTTCCGGTAGATACAGGTCTCCTCCCGACAGGTTCAAACCACTTCTTGGCAAATACGCTGAGACACGCTCTCGATAGCATCACTCGGTCTTTGCCCAAGCGATTTGCTCTGACTTAGAATGTATACGTATTTATAATTCCTCCCATAAGGTATGATGTCACATGGAAAATTAAGGATACGTAAATAATTTTATCCTAATCAACATATCCACAAGATTTCAGCATTTCGAAAAGCATTATTTTGTAGCAAAATTCACTAAATTTATCATTAAGGTTGAAAGGTCACTGTTTAATCTCTCTTTGATATTCAATGAAATCTCATTAAATGTCTCTTCAAACCTTTCTTGAAAGTTTTAGAACAGAAGGAATTTGAAAACTCATGAAAACTGAATTAGTTAAACATAACAATAATTCATTTTCAAAATTATTTACTTTAAAACTAAAATATATATCTTGAATCAAGCGAAGTTATTGATATTTTAAGTATCAATTAGATTAAAATATTAAATATGTTGTCAAAAATAAATTTGTTTTGTGTTACAACAGAGAAATGAATAAATATTAAATGAAATAAATGAACATGAAAAGTAAACTAAGCCTGTATAATTACTATTGATACTTACGAATTATTACTTATGTATATATGTATTATTACTTATGTACTGTTATGCATATTACATAACTTTATATCTGAACACTATGATGTTAAAATTAAATGTACAGTATTGGAAACTTATTTTTCATAGTTTAAAATCAACTGATTGTACACCTTAATTTATGAAATATTTTTATGAATAATTTTATCTTTAAATTTAAAAGATGAAGATTGAATAATGGTGCATTAATACATTGCCAATTTTTTTGAATTATTTCAATAAGATTATAAATGTAATAAAATGTTTTGATGTTGACAAATGTATTTATTAGCATTACAAATATTTATTTTATAAGAAATTTTTTATATGCCATAAGCAAACAAATAACTTATTTTCGATTACACGAAAGGAAAGCTTTGTTTCTTGTTTTTAGCAGATGTTCTGTTTTTCTCGTTTATCATCATTACTTTTCTATAAACGTTTTATCTAAATAAACAGTAACCAAAACAAATATCAATAAATATAAGGCATTTCAATATGCTTGCCTATGATACTGTATGGTCGGTAATGTATTCTTAATGGGATGGAATATTAAATTGTTATTTGTTTATTTTTTTATTTTTTGTTTATCACAAATATTTTTGACAATAATTCGATATTTTTACAGCTTTTTGCTATAATTCTTTCCGTATTAAAGGAAGTTATTTTAGATGAATGTTTCAAAATAAAATATTTCTTATCATTTTGATAAAATGCATTTTAGAAAGTTAAAATAACCATTTGCTGACTTTATATGAAAGGAAATACAGATAGAAATATTACTAATACTGTAGAAATTTAAAAACATTACAAATTTAAAAAACAGAAAATAATTATTAAAAAAATTAGAATATTAAAAAAAATAAAATTAAGAAGAGGAAAAAAAGGAAATTTAAAGGCAAGTTTTAAAGAAAATTTGCAGCAAACAAATTTAAAACACAATTCGTAAACAAATTTTTAAAAAATCTAAATATAACAAAAGTTTATAACTATTATGTTTCAAATTATTCTTAATAAATTCAAAGGAATTTTTGATTGTAGACAAATATTTTGAAACCTATTAAAGTTAATGCAATCCAGTATTTTAATCTGAAGTCTAATATTAGCTAAGAAATGATTATAAATGTGTTCCTAAAAATATTTTATTATAATGAACTGCTCCACAGGAATACTTTATGTACCACATGGAGAAAAGGTCCTGTTATCATATATATTACAAGAAATTTCATCATCTACTATTTTATAAAAAGAGTATCTAAATATTCTCCTTCTTTTATATCAACATTATTTGCTAAATATTTATATACTCTAGATAAAAAAATAATAATAAAGGTTTAAGATCTTTATTACTAAACTGCTGTTTGTAGAAAATGCAACACCATGAAGGAATCATCAGAATCAAATGAAATTCGCAGCAAATGTCAATTATAGGATATTATGCAAATTAATAAAGTTTCAGAGCCATCGCGCGTGCGCGGCGCGCGCAGCGCCCTCTGAATTGATGCTGAAAGCGTATAAATAATGTGCTGTAGCGGGACGTTGAAAAAAGTCTATGATTATTTGTTAGTGGCAAACGTTTAGTGAGACCTGAGTATGCCTCCACGACGGAAGAATAAGAAATTCAAGCAACTTACGGAGTTTGAACGAGGGAGGATAATCGGCCTTCGAGAAGGAGGATTTTCCTATCGCGCAATAGCAGCTCGTATGCAGCGGAACAGTTCCACAGTGATGCGAGTTTGGAAGCAGTGGACCGACGAGCACCGAACAACTCGAAAAACAGGCACTGGACGACAGAAGGTGACGTCAGAGCGCGATGATCGACACCTGCTCCGCATGGCAGTGAATGATCGCACAGCTTCCTCCAGGCAGCTGGCAGCTACAGGTGCTGCTACAGGTGTACAATTGTCGGCTTCGTCAATTCGTCGTCGTCTGCTGCGCCGTGGATTGCGTGCAAGGGTGCCTTTATACAGGATTCCCCTCACGGCGAATCATCGACGGCTGCGTCGGCAGTGGGCTCTTGAGCACAGAGACAGGCGAGCTGATTGGCACCAAGTTGTCTTTTCAGATGAATCACGCTTCAATTTGTGGACCCATGATGGCCGTGTTCGTGTTAGACGTTATGCCGGTCAACGCTGCCTTCCTGAGTGTATTATTGAACGACATAGTGGTCGAACACCCGGAGTTATGGTCTGGGGTGCGATTTCGTATCATGGACGATCCAATTTGATACGAATTGAGGGTAATCTCAATAGCAACAGGTACGTCCGTGAAGTGCTACAGCCCGAAGTCGTTCCTTTCCTTCAAGGCATCCCTGGAGCTATCTTTCAGCAGGATAATGCACGCCCACATGTTGCGCGGACTGTTCGAGACTTCTGTTCAGCACAACGCATGCAACTTCTTCCTTGGCCTGCTTATTCACCGGATATGTCGCCTATTGAGCACGTGTGGGATATGGTTGGTCGGCGTCTCGCTCGTGATCCGCGTCCTGCAGTTTCCAAAGACGAATTTTGGTTGCGCATACAAGCGATATGGAATTCTCTTCCTCAAGCAGATATTCAACATCTGTTTGACTCCATGCCACGTCGTATAGCAGCACTTATTGCAGCGCATGGTAGCTGCACCAAATACTGATTTCGGACGCTTAATTTGTTTCTTTTGTTTTGAAAATTTCATCATTTATTTGTATCAGTACAAGTCGTTTCTGCATTAAATTTCATTTGATTCTGATGATTCTTTCATGGTGTTGCATTTTCTACAAACAGCAGTATATTAATTTGAAAGAAAATATTATTAACAATGTATTCAAACATTTTAAAACTATTGTGATAAAAAATATTTAATAAAAATATAAATAAATATTAGCAAAACAGACAGACATATATAGACAGACTTATTCATCCACTTTGTAGTACACTTTTAATCCGTTTATGTACCTTATTACTAAAATATATAATTTTCCTTTAAGACTAACATAACTAATTAATTATTTTTTTTACATTATTGATATCGAATTCCTTGTAAATATCTATTTTAGATTTCACTGTTTCAAATCAAAAAGGTTTTCAAAATCACTGCTACAAATAACATACATACTTTTATTTTTAGAATATTTGACTATATTGGAATAAATTTAATAATTGCAATACTCATTAAATTATGTATAATAATGTGCAATTATTTTTGTAAATTAATATATTTATTCGAACAACTAGTCACTGTTTTAAATTTAATAACCCCTTTTTAGGAAATTTTGGTTTTAATATTATAATTTTTTTTTCCCCCAATGTCCGATCAGAAGCGGAATGAAACATGCGTGAAATATGATGAAGATATATGCAGATGTATTGGACATTATCTCTCTCAGTTTGCCTTTAGATCGCTTCAGGTGACAATTTTTATTTCTTAGTACGCAGTAAGCACGAAAGCACACCTGAAACAACAGAATCTTCAGCGAAGTGTGAAGTGTATGCAGTCATTCAATTTCTGCCTTCTGAGGAGAGCAATGCAACCGAAATTCATCAATGAATGAGGAATGTACTAAAAACCTTTCATGTATGACCGTGCACGGCTGCAACAAAGAGGCTTCTACAGCATTCTCAAAATACATATTTGATCACAGAAAGACTTAGGTCCCTCCTGCTTTCATCCTTTTGAAAACATGAAACGCAGAGTAGGATGGCAGAAGCTTGGCTCAGACAACAAGCTGTAGACCGGTGTCGAGAATAAGTTGAATCCGCTGATGGCTGCCATCTATGACAAAGGTATTAAAAAGTTAGTACCATGCTACAACACATGTCTCAGTCGGAGCGACGACTTTGTAGAGAAGTAGGTTGAAAATTAACTAAATGTTCCAATTAAAAGAGTTTTGATTTTTACTGTTGTTTTTCATTTCACGATCGATTGATCCTTGAATAAAGTTAGAGAAATTACAGCCGTAATGAAAAAAATTTATAAAAATTCCATTATTGTAAATAATAAAATCTGAGTAAAACCAAAATGTATGCCTTAGTAATCAATTTGCTTATTCATACTTAGGACTTAATTACAGACTTAACTGGTCCATATATAATTATACCATACTGGTCCATATATAATTATACCATACTGGTCCATATATAATTACCTCTCTACTTCCCGTAATTTACATTGGGAAAGTTCTTAATTTTTCAATAATAATAAATTGAAACAACTCGAAAAAAAATGTCCTAATGAATATCAAATAATAATGAAAACATACCTAAGCATTAGGAAACCAATAATACATATTATAAAAATATAGTAGTTTATGTTTTGTTCATAAAATATTTACTTAAATTTTAAAAGAAATAAAATAGAGGTTTCATTTTGTAATGATTTTATAAGATTTATTTCAAATTATAAACATAATAATCGTATATTTATTATAAAAAAGAATAAAAATACTACAATGGTTATATTATAGTAACATTCAACAGCTGTTATTGCAATAGCTGTGATATGTGTCTAACTTAAAATATTTAATAAATTATTGCAGTGTTGAATCACATAAATTATTCAATTTTAAATTTATCTCATCTTTTTATAAGTTTCTTGATGTGCATAAGTTATTAAAACTTTTATTGGATAATAGGAACTTATTAACAATACTAAAATAATTTATTAAAGCATTTAATTTTTTCAAGCTATGTAATTTGTTTTTATTACAATATAAATAATCTAAAATAATATTTTTACATGAATAAATAAATATTACTTCTCCTGATTGAATGTTTAATATCATGGAAATTGATTTATCTCATTTATTGTATATATTACTGAGTATTTTTCATTTATGATAATACATCAAGAAAATCCGCTTAATTTTTGTTGTTATTTGAAGCAATTAAATTTGTGAAATTTTGATAAATTGCAAAAATAGGCTTAAAATCAAAAAAATGTACAACATTATTAAATTAACTAAATCATGATATAAATAAACATTTTTGTATTTTGTAGAGTTTTGCATATAGATTTAAAATTAAAAATTGTACAAACCATTTAAAGCCATATATTTATCTATTACTCTTCATATATTTATCCATATTTTTATCTATTATTATTATTATTATTATTATTAATGCATGATTTTCTTTCAACATTTGCAGATGTTGTTTTATTCAATATTGTATTTGTTCTACCTGTGAAAAAAGAAGCAAAAATATGATTTCTCAATACTCGTTGATAAATTTAGAACAATAAACTGACAGTTAATATTTTATATATGAGTGTATTTCATGTCGTAACACGCGCGTGATAAACAATAATTGATGAATTTTTGTATCGAAATATCATAGTATTTTATTGTATGTATATATATATATATATATATATATATGCTTTCTTGGAATTTTTTAATTACATCAAACTTCCTTTATTTTATTAAATATACCAAAAATTTACAAATTATACGACTATATCTATTAATATACATAATTTATTGCAAGGTAACATTAAATCAAATTTATAGGAATATTTTTTTTTAATTTATTAAAATAAATGCTTTAAATATTCTGAATCTTACTGAAGCATTATAGAAATACTGCAGAAATCTAGTGATTTACGTTCCAATTGAAGAACTAAAATATGAAATATATTGTCATTTAATGAGAAAATATATATCCAATTGAAAATATTATGTACAGTTTACCTTTCGGTTAATCAGATTAATTTATTATGTGCGAACTTTACACACAAAAAAGACCGTTCTCGGATTCTGCATTCATAAATATCATTCTTTAAATATTTGTAACATAAACAACACTGATTAAATGAGAAAATCATTTCATGGTTTTCTTCTACATAAAAGACTAACAGAAATTTCAAGAGTAGTAATTTGAAGCTTTAATTACATTTCACTCACTAGAAATTCAAAAAGGTTTTTATCACAGCTATTTAAAAGAACCTAGAATTACAGAATCTAATAGAACACAGCATCATTCTAAGAAAAGAACAAAATAAAAAATTATCTCCCTCCTAAATCAATTTACCCTTCAATTAAAAGGATCCAGTTTTAAACATCGAATCGATTCCAATACTAGGTATGTTAAGCCTAGTTTTTAGTTGTAAAGTACGAAAACATTAAGACAAGACTTTTGTATTTTCTGGTATGATAAAAAAGTATTTATTAAATTAATAACATTTTACGTAGTTATATGTATAAGATTTAGAATTAAACATTAAATAAGCAACCACTTTGCTAAATTTACAAATAATAAATAAAACGTATTGGAAAATAAATAAAACGAAACTTTTTAACTGAGCAAAATAAATAGAAGAGCTCGCATAGCATGTAAAAAAACACAAAGATAGTTTTCTAATAATTATTCTACTTCTAGAACAATTCTACATTTTTAGTCTTAGCTCATTTAGTTATATTGCTTAGATCAGAAGAATATAATTATTTAAATAATTAAACAGTTTGCTCTACCTGTTTTGATTCTTTATTTTTTTTTCAATTTGAGAACATTTCAAATTTACTTTTCAATTATCAGTGTGACTAAATTATATTTCACATTTAAAATTTTGTAGAGTGAAATATAACTTTATATTGATATTTTCTTATAAAAGAACTTCCGAATATGGTAGTTACATTGGATTTAGAGGAAGAAAAAAAAAATTAATGAAGGAAGGATTTTCAAAATTGCTTAAAAGATTAGTGTAGATGATATTTTTCAGTACAATTATCTTATTTGTTTATAGGTCTCACGTGGCTGGGTAACGTATGTACGAAGTACGCCCTTTCAAATTTAAAGCTTTGGTAATATAACACTATACGTTGTTACCTCGAATTAATTCTACATATCCAAATCGTTTGACGACCTTCTCTCTCAATACTAACTCTTGAGGTGCTGCAATCTGTCTTTCTGGGACAGTACTTTCCCTTGATCACGGCTTTCAAGAATCATTCACACCTGGCAATATGTTGGTGTACTCTCTCAGCATTCGCTCATGTAGTGCAGAAACCAGTCTATTTTGGGACATAACCTTTCTGTGATCAATGCTAGTAGCAATCATACACAATGGATACTCCCTGCTAAAACTTTCAACAATATCGCGAAAAAAAATCGGATATATCAGATATACAGGTTGCGTAATAAGTTTCGAAAAGAAGTCGTAATTCAATAATAACACATATTATATATCGATGATAAATTAATAGCTTAATACAAAATCAAAACAAAACTATACTGCATCACAACAAAATTTTCTTTGCAATTTAAAATCACAGAAAATAAATTTTTCATGAAGGAAAAAAAAACTTATCTTTTTTTCTTCTTTTCTTTTGATGACAAGACACAATTCCAAGATGCAATTGCAATAGAAAAATCGAACACAGTACTGTAAACACTTCTTCAAAACCTTTCTTGAAGAAGACGATTTTGGAGTGCAGGGGGAGTTTTTTCTTTCTTCGAACGATAATCTCTTTCTTCAAAACTGAGCTCAGGGGCACTTTCATCAAACAAAAAGAATAAACATGCAGGGCGGATCTTCTTCAATACGATTAAAGTGCAGGGTGCACTTCTGGTTTCAAACGATTAACCAAGGATGGTTATATCTTAAAACAATAACCAAAGATGGTTATATCATCGGCATTCTTCGCCGTAAAAGGTGTGGCTCACTTTCACCACATATCGACACAACTTTTTTTTCTCGATCGGGATCATATCCCAGCTCTAGCCACCAATTAATTTATGCTGTGGCGTACTGGCAATATTTCGATGCAAAAATAATATTTCTAGGCATCATTATTTAATAACAAAATCATTTATTAACATCTTCATAACCAGCATTTAACTACAGAGCTCTGCTCTAGCGAAAGACAACGTCTCGTCTGCGAAACTGTCTGGCGTCTGGGCGAGCAGCGTAACAATTTCCGCTGTTGCAGGGGGAATTGTTGTCAATCAAGTAGAGTATATCATTTCCAAGAATAAAGTAACAAACAAAAAATATGTATACGAGCCATGACGTCACACCTCATATACAACCTCATTAAACTCAATAAGCTACTAATACTGATTTCTTAGTCTCTTTAAAGACTTTCTTAGTTCTAATATAGCTCAAAACACCCAAATGGGGAAGTTAAATGACACTCACAAAATTTACACCACGTGTAGAAAATGTGATTTTTATGTTTATAGAGGCTCTATTAACTCATTTATTCATCTAGTGCAATATTCAAATGGACTGAGTATTTCAGATATGCAAACATGTCTCCCCGAGTTCCATCTATCAAGCACAACTTTCTTTTTGATGCAGGTAATTTATTTTACGTCAATGTATCATTGCAATACAGCATTACATAACAAATCCTCATCAGAATAGGGAATATATTTAAATTCTCGATAAATTTCATTTTTTACGAGCATGCAGCAATTACCCCGCAGGAAAAGTATTTTTGTGATGTGTTTTAGAATAATATAAAAAGGGACATTTCATATAAAGTGTGAAGGTTAGGTTGGTTTAATTAACGGCACACGAGAAGTAACAGTACGGCCATTGGCGAGGACTTCGGAATTTTGAACCTCGGCCATGTGAAGAGGTTGTAACATGAGCTGAAATTTCAATCTTCTAATTTCCACACCACACCAGTCGGAAGACTTTGAGTCTCGAAAAATTTAACGTGTATCAGCTCAGTCTACATAGTGGGTCTTAAGTGGCATCAAGGCTTGAACCCACGACTCGATGAAACCCGCAGGGTTCGAGTTCACTCTCATGACTACTAGGCTAACGTGGTCTTATAAGGTCCGCAAATAGCATTAAATAATGTTTGATAGTTAGAAATAAAATAACAATCTAAACTTATTAATTGCTATTATTTTTTCTTACAGAAGACATTCGAATAAGCCTTTTTCTTAACTCATTTGCTTGAAAAACAATTTCTGAATTTTTTTTTCGAAGAAAAATTCTTTCTAAAATTCCGTTTGGTCTCTTTATAATCTTCAGAAGCAATTTTGTTAGTTAATTTTTAATTCATAGATTTTTTTCATTTCGTTTCAGTCTATTTGTATTTACGCTTCAACTACGGTTTTGAAATATTGCATCCTTTCAGACAGAAGAATTTGTTTGTTAAGAAACCTATGTTGAATTTAGGAACAATATCTTTCACAAGGTAAGCGGAAGAAAGATATACAGGTCTAAATTCATGCTGATGTCTTAAAGTATCTCTTACAATAACGGTTGTTTTTGTATTGTACAGTATTTGTTTTACTTTTTAAGGAATGTATAACTTAAGCCAGCAAACAGATAGTATTTTTGTAGTGTTACACACTAAATTTCCCTGAGTTTTTTTATTCACAGAAAACATTTTTAAGTCATTAACAAAATTCAAATAATTTACGAAGATTATATAAAAAAAAATTACAGGTATGGTCAAGCGCCAAATCATTTTGGAAATTGATCCTAATGTTACAAAAATTATTGCAGATATGTAAAACTGCTATGCTAATTCAGAGACAATATTGGGTTATTTTTAAGCAAACAAATAACACATCAACAGCTTTTTTAAAATGCTTAATCATAATATGAAACTCATGTAATTATTTTACATACAAAACTAAATAATAATTACCTTTATTTTAAGTATTCGGTGTTCCTCATCTTCTATAAAAGAATCGTTTCAGTCTGGTATATGTGTAACAATTAAGATTAATAAATAAAGGCTCAGTAAAACTAATAATAACTAAACTAAGTAACATTTGAAACTTCGTAAGGTTAATTATTGTTCTAAATGGAGTCGATTTGTCATACCACCGTAAAGGGTAAAAATCATGTTGTATCTAACAATTTAAAAAACATTATGAACACATTAGAGAGAACTATCAAATGTGAATCGTCTTAGTAATTTACAGTTAGCAGACAATGTCACAACATACCAATTAGTCTATTATCTATCACATTTTAAATGTGTCCGTAATCTACCTTACATAAGATTTTAAGAGGTAGTTGTAATATGGAAAGTTTGAAATTTAATGAAGGTTATTTCGAATCGCAAGATTACAGCAGCTAACTTTAGCTTACACTCATTCCATGAGTAAACAAATCAGGTTTGATAAATTATTGTTTATCGTATCTTTACCCAATGTCATGATCGGTATACAATAGCTTCAAAATTTAAACTTGCTTTATACGTAGAAAAAAATTCACATAGCAAGAAATTTCAGGGTATTAATGAATGTAGGGTTTTTTCTGTTGTTTCTCACCAAAAAATACTCTCTGAAGACTTACAACACAGCATATTTTTGTTGCATTTATAAATACGACACTCTCGTTTTTTGTCTCCACAATTTTGTCTCTCGTTGAAAACATCTGGTCATAGTGTTCTGAGAAAATGACCCGGCACCCAACTCCAGCTAATTCGGTTGAAGTGTTGCTTAAACTTGAAGCAGCATAGGATGAGAACCACGTTTCTGTCATACAAGCCCATTGCTTCTCCATGCCTTACCGGGTAAGGACCGTTTTAGCTGCCAGGTTTGATAGCTGTTTCTGTTAATTTCGCATCCAAGTAAACTCCTAATTTGCTTCCAAATTTAATGATTTTGTCCTTATGTCGTACTTTTTCATTGCAAAAAATATCTATTTTGGATATGCTTTTCTCCATGATGTTGCAATTTTAATGGCCAGCAGTGCATATTATATATATATATGGGGTTGAAGAAAAACAAGAAGCAGCAAGAAGGAAAATGATTATGAAAACCCGAGAATTTATCCAGCAGCATTGTGATTAATGCTTAGAATGTTCTCGAATATTTAAGCAATAGTTAATGTTGAAATAATTGATCTGGTATAATACTGGTTTTACCGAATTTGGTCAGATGCTAAAAATAAAATTCACAGGTTTGACAGACTTTGATTCATCATAATTTTCCTCCACTGCAAAAATTTACTTCTTCGATGATTTCCAGTTATAATATCTTTAAAATATAAAAAAAAATTAAAGTAATAAATATTCATTCTATACAAAGCAATTCCCAGATTTTTATACGAAAAATATTTTAATCGTTGAGAATTACTTCTCTATTTATGTTAAATTAAATTGGCTAAAATAGGGAATTATAATCAGATTATTTGCATCCATATTTAACACATTTGACACCAAATCTAAAAAAAGTATTGCAATAAATATTTTGTAACAAATTTTCTGTGAAATATGATTGTTTGTAGAAATCCTAAAGTGATTTAAAATTATAAGAAATGCTTGTATAAATCGGAAAACGATTAAGAGTCCTCTAAAATTGTTTGAAAAAATCCTACAGTGATGCTTACAAACAATTCGACATGTAACAAACTGGCAGCTAAAGCAATAGTAATGTTGTGGTTGTAAAAAAAATTATATATATGTAAGCGAAATACCACTGACTGACTCATCACGAGATCTCTAAGACTATACAACCGATTGACTTGAAATTTTGCATAGTTACCCATTTTGCGATGTAGACGCTCACTGGGAACGGATTTTATGGAAGGCTTATCCAAAATGTAATTTTTATCCCTTAATCTACTCTTATCCATGGGTTAAGTAAATTGTGGCGACTTTATCGCCAAAAACGATGTGACCGACGCCACACGGAATATATATTCTTTTCTATGTATTGTGTATTATCACCAATTAAGTTCACTTGGTGAGATCTGCGCTTGCGAAATGGAAAAATACCAAATAATTTAATATTGAAGCGCTGTTGGAGAATTGGCAAGATTTTGGTGAAGGGGCTCTTTATGTGAAATTTCGTGCATGCCGAAATTACGAAACGTACAGATTTAGCGGTAGAAATAAATAAGTTTGGAATTCCACGGTTGGTGAAAGTGTAGTTTAGCCCCAAAACTTTGCGGGATTTTGAAAAATAATAAAATTTTTACTCATACGGAGTAGCGCACATGCAGTACAATCTTCGTTTACTGGAGAACCTCACTATATGTATGAACGAACTCAAGACGCTGTGACATGCGTAAGACATTTTGGACGTCCCGACTTTCTCGACTTTTTTTTAGTATTGAAAATTTAGGTCAAAAACTTATGACAGACACGATGATAGTGTTAGGGTATTTCATTTGAAAGCTAAGCATATGATGAATCTTCTAACAAAAGGGTGTATCTTTTTCAATATTAGGTGTAACATGTATACGGTGGAATGAGTTATATATATATATATATATATATAAGGTGACTTTTTACTAATTTTTTTATTTTTCTCATATTTTTGAAAGTGGTGGATAACCATTATTAAAGACAATCAATTTCTAAAATTTTAAATTTAGATTATCATTATCGCTTAAAAATTGAAACTTTTCTTGATATTTTACTTATAGGTTGAGAAATATAATATTATCGTCTGCCTAGCGAAGCGTATGGGTATAAGCTAGTATAATATAAAAGCATAATCTATTAGTTTGTATACTGTTATAATGTATGTTGATTGTTTTACAAATACAAAATACACAATTTTTTTTTACAAAAAGTTTGCATACACAAGATACACTAAAGATTATATACTCAAAATAAAATCTTTAACAATATACGAAATTAATAATTTGAACTCCATTGTAGTTTTTCTTAGGGTTTGTAATATTCAAAAAGTTGTTATTAATCTTTAATTTTATAACAGTCAAAGAATGTTAACAGTATAAACGTCTTTGTACCATATTACATTGAAAAAAAAATGTAATGATACTTGAACCGCATTTAATGTAAAATATAGTATTTAATGAGCAATATAAGCGTTACCACATTAGATTGAGAAAATTTAATAACTATGGTACGTGATACATACTAAATTGGCATTTGACTCTTACAGAACAGTATCAAAATTTAAAGTTCGATTCCCAATTCCGTAAGAAAAATTCATTTAAAATTAGCTCGAAAAAACTGTATTATCTATAAAAATTTGAACTCGAACAAGTTTTTCCAGTGACTCGTACTCAAACATTTTGTCTTCTATTGTAAGCTTAAGCCATCAAGTTTTAGAAAGAAAAAAAATGGTCTGCATTCTTTTAAATCAAAATCATACAGTGGCGTACACAGAAAATAATTTTGAGGGGTACATATAGTCAGTGACAGGAGCAACATTTTATTTCAGAATTAAAATTTGGTCAAAAGTAAGTAATACGCTATATGTCTTATTTTCCCCATTTAAAACTGTTTAAGAATTTATATAGCTTTATCAAGCTTAAAAACTTAAAAAGTAAAGATCAGTTTAAAAAAATAAGATACTATGTGTATTACATTTGTATTTTTAGAAGTTACATCTTTTTGAGATGCAACCCTCTTCTTCATCTACAAGCACTGAACCAGAAACACTTTTCCAGCTACAGTAAAGACTTTTCTATTCTTTTCCGAGGAATCGGTTTAGTTGAAATCCCTTTTTTATTTCTTCGTGATGAAAAGAAATTACGTATGCTTAAAAGTTATAAACTAGTATGGTAAATCTGTAATATTATAATATCTATAATAGTATTATAAATAATTATCCTCAAAAATTTAAATTTTGAAAAAAAATCTATGGATGCATATGTCCCTTTTCATCACCAAGTCTGTGTACTCAATCGGAATCACAGATATACAAGTGTTATTTAATAATCATTGATTTGCACTGCTTGGACAATTCCATTCTTGTATCCAGTTCTGGGGGAGGTAGAAGGGGTCCCATACCTCGAAATCATTTCTTACCTTGGATAATTGTCATACGTATTATAAAAAGGGCTTCATTCAATTTTCAATATACCAGCGGAGTCTCTCACCGAAGGCCATACTTTGTCTCCCGCTCACCCGATCTTCCTCCAGACAACACTCCTTGAAGTGCGCCTTGCGGCCGACATCCTGCGGAGGTGAATTACGTAATCGGGCATAGAGCCGTTTGGTTGAATGCGGCGCAAATATGCGTCATTACATCTAGAGATGACTAGATGAAACTGGAACGCCACGAAGTATGCCCTTGTTGCTGAAGTCCCGATTACATAAATTTAACATTTATAATTTGATACAATGTAAGGTGATACAAAAAACAATTATTGTTATATATTGCAGAATTGACACAGATGCACATACTAATAACAGTGAGGTATACAAAATAAAACAACATATTCGAATTTAAATAATGTGCACAAAGTTGAAAATAGATGCAAAATAATTCAATATAATATATACAAAGTAACAGAAAATAATATAGAAGTCAATGAAAAATTTCCATAACGTAATATGAGATAACAAGTTGCATTTAAACGAAGTAATCAGTGATTAGATGCTTAAGGATTCTGACTTTACGGCTGCCTCTATTGGTAGGTCTGTTTTACAGGATTTGATGGAGCGATTGATTAAAGCTGAATAATGGTCTGAGATTCATAATTAATATTATTAATATCCTCTGAGAGAATATATGCAGGCTTAACGCGATTAAAGGAGTCAGTGTTTTACTTGCCGCTTAAATCTATTATAAAATTCTTGTCGGTCATCCTAATGACTAAGAGGGATAATGTGTAAGGTGGGGCTAATAAGGATTAATTTTGTCAGATCTTATGAAAAAATGAGAACAAGTTTCTAATGAGGGTTTGACATAAATTTTTGAAGACCAATATTGAACATCTGAAATGGGGTTTAGAGATCTTATTATCTGAACTAAATTAATGATGTAGATGGGTTTGGAGATTTGGTCGGTAGAAATACTTAACACAAGATTGGAGGTAGCAAGTTGTGAACAGATAGCCTTAATGTCTTCCTAGAGTGCTGAGCGTAAACCTAGAAGCACAATGGTTAGAATTTTGGTCCATTTAACTTGGTTATATGCTTTAAGAACACTTTGAGACAACAATGAAGGCATTCAATAATTCCGTTCGCTTCCAGATGATATGCAGCGCTGTGAATCTTATTGCAGCCTAATATGCGGATGGGAGAAAAAAAATGTAAGTTCTGAAATCCCAAGTACCTCATACTCTATGGAACAAAAGGTGGAGGCTGTTTTTGAGTTATATCACAATATAAATAAACATCTTCAAAAGGGAAATACTCTATAGAATTTTTCAAAGATGAATTGTTGTATTCTAAAAGTTCTTGAAGTTCTTTGTCAGTTCATTAAGTGTAGGAAAATGCCTTAAAATTAATTACGGTAGGTGAAATTACATCTATCTCATACGATAAAGTGCATCTGTGACGGTATTATCACAACTTTTAGCGTATCAAATGTCAATGGAAAATTGGGAGTTGACATTTAAAGGGCATAATTGGTTGGCTAGGGTTGTATTTATTAGATTTTTTATTGAATGCATAGTTAAAGGATTTTAGTCAGTGTAAGTTAGTAAGATTTTTTATTGAATGCATAGTTAAAGGATTTTAGTCAGAAGTCTGGCCTTTAAGCATGTGTCTAAATTGCTTAACGGATGAATAAATTGCAAATATCTCGAAGTCAGAATTGAACCAATTCCTCTGAGATTTATTTAATTTGGTAGAATAGAATGCTACAGGTTTCTACTGAATGCTCGATAGTTGCTTTAAGGAGCCGGCAACTGCTACCTTAGAAACATCAACCCACAAACTTAAATCAGCATCCGGTATGGGATGCCACAAAAGAGTGACATTCGCAAGTGCGTCTTTGGAAGATTTTAAAGAAATATTTGCATTTTCGTTCCATTATAATTTTGTATTTTTGCTCGTAACTTTTCCATTTCTCAGAAAAATTACGAGCGTTTGAACAAAAATCTTTCTTTTTATTTTTGTGACCTTCCAAAAGTTTTACCAGGTGTTCAAGAATATCAGTAGCTTTAGAATGTAGTGTTTTAAAAATTGACATGAAATAAATAGCTGCGTATTTGAGTCAAGGTTGTTGGTTGAGAAAATTCAAGAACACATTTGATACTATCAGGTAAGGGTTCAAATTCCCTGTGGTGACAACTTCAATCCAAGAAGTTCAATAATTGATTTACCAAATTGACACTTTTCGATATTAGAGCTGAGACCATATTCTGAAAGCTTAGAACCCCAAAAAAGGAGATGTTCTAGGTGCATTGTTTCATTTTTAGATACAACAAGTAAATCGTCAACAAAATCGTAAGCAAATGATCCAAAGTGACCTAGTCAATGAAACGTTGAAAAGTTGATAAGGCATTGCAGAGACCAAATTGCATTATCCAGCTTTCAAAAAGGCCAAAAAGGATGCACATTGCGGTTTTATACACATCAGCAGGATTGAATTGAATTTTATGGTAAACTTTGACATGGTGAAGATGATTAAATATTTGTTTAATATGAAGTGAAATCCACGATAAAAGGTGCAGGATATATTTCTTTGATTGTTTATGCATTACGCTCATGATAATCACTAACAGGTCTCCACTTCACAGAACACTTGTTTAGAACCATGTGTAAAGGAGAAATGTGTACAATGTATAATGGTCTCACATAATTCAACTCAATCACTCGTTGAAATTCTTCCTTTACAGCTTTTAGCCTGTCAGGAGCCAATATACTGGGTTTAGCTGCTACTGGAGGCCCCTTGGCGTTTATATAATGAACAGTATTATGTTAAACATGTTGTTTAGTATCAAGTAATTTTGTCAGCTCAGAAAAATTTAACAATAGTTTAACAAAAGTAATATTAATATAAACAGATTTAATGGAATTTAATGGAAAAAATAAAACATGTAACTATTTTAGCAGGCATTTTTAAGTTAGTTTCAGATTCGATTAAACTTTTATGCCAAGGAAAATGTATATAGTAAATCAGCACCTATTATTGGGAAGAAACATTACAAATGTAAAAAGAATGGATAAAGTTTCTTCTTAACCACCGATTAACAGCAATAGATTTACGACCGTAAGCATTAATTTAAGTGCCGTTTGCAGTGCGAAAAAATTCTAGAACATGAAGTCTCGTTTCTTTTTTATTTGACACAATTATACTGATATTGCTGTTCCTATCAACTAAGAATGACGTACCTGTGTTTTTGTCTGTTATGAAATGGCAACGAGAAATTATTCCAGGGGAAGAGTACGTTGCCACTACTTATCATGTTGTGGTTTTATCTGGAAGGAGCAGAACGAAAATTTTTGTCATTTCCTTGGAACCGAAAGTGGCACCAACACAGTTCCTCTCCGTTCGATTTGGATCGCTTACGACCGTTTCGTGTATTCCTTAGCAGCTGAAAGAACTTCGAAGATCTATAACTTCTCTTCATGGAGCTTTTACTTCGTCGCAAAGAAATTCTGTTGAGGAATGATTATTTGGTACAGACTAAGAAATTTCACGGATTAATACAACGGAACAAATGGAGTTTGGATTTATCTCAAACTTCTATCCGCCGCCACAAATGACAGTCTTCAGTATTGTGATATACAGCCAGCCTCTACATAGCTCGGAGCAGTGCACTCAGCATACGGTCATCTTAATTTTCATTGGTCCTATATTTTCCAAACATAGAGCGATTACCTGTTTTTTTTTAGTTCGGTGTAAGGATCTGTGCAGTCCGGATACATTATTATTAAATCGCGCACGACTGTTACTATTTCGGGTAGGAGGTGGGTCACGACATGACTGTACTTGGTCTAATTAACCTTCACAGGTTTGGGGGAAGCTAACTCGAAGGTGGCTTCTCACATGTGGAACCATTTACCTGGGTCTGGCTTGATGAATGGCGGTATTACAATGGTGGCCACTTCTGATGCAGTCATTTTTTTTGAAAAACGGAAATAGCGAAAGTCGACCAGTAAATTTGTTGAGTGTGATAATAGCTCACCGATGAGCAAGATGTTGCAACGCTGGCTAGAAATTCGTATCGAAATTTTCCATCTTATTAAATTAGAAAATCAATGGTAGTATTTAAAAAAGATTTTATTCGAACTTCAACACAGCATCATAGTCTCTCGTCGAAGGTCATAATTCGTCTCCCGCTCACCCGATCTATCCTTCCTGACAATACCACAAGTATAGCACTTAATGGCAGTTGGTTGACATCACGCGAAGGCGAATTGCGTAATCGCTGTTCAGGCCGATAAGTTGATTGCGCAGTGAAAATACGTCATTGAATCTACAAAGGACTGTTTGAAACTGGAACGCTACACACTGTTCTTACAGACTCGATAAGTCTCCCTCTGGTACGTTCTTCCATGATGGCCTTCTAAACGACTAGAAATTCAGGAAAAAAAAATATTTGTCTTGATGATGACTTTGTAGAGTATAATAAGAATAATATATTAAAATTAGTTCCTACTATGATTATCGTTAGTAATAAATGAATTATATGATAATCCAAGACAATAATAAAATAGCTTTATAATATTGTGAGTTACTTTAATCTACAACTTCTAGAAGTCAAGCAAATTAAAATTCTTAGTTGCAATGTACAACAGCATATACAAAAGAATCACTTAGTATGAAAAAGAAATTCTATCAAGATATTTCGGTAATTTCTTATTAAAAATTAAACCTTAAGTAAACACAAATATATATATATATATATATATATATATATATATATATATATATATA
>BMAW01060793.1:74375-84728 GCA_019974015.1 Nephila pilipes
TATATATATATATATATATATATATATATATATATATATATATATATTAGGAATAACTTGTAATTAAATATTTCATCCCCTGACAATTAGTTTTCAACAAGGTGAGAGGTAAAAACTATCATCTGCTCTTTAAATTATTTCAAAACTAGGTAGGTGCCCTGGATCAATGATAAATAAAATTTGAATATATGCTTAACACACCGTTTCCAATCTTAGGATTGCGATATATTTGAACTTATGATGCACAAAGTTTCTTATCTTTTTGCACATATAAAGTTGCTTTTAAGAGCGAAGAACCATAGAGAATCTAAGTATATTATTTTATACATAAAGTTGAGTTGATATCCTACTTTATGGAACTTTTACAGTATTTATAGAAAAAGGATTTTATAAAATATTAATTTATAAAATGTTAAGAAGAAAAAAAATACTTTTTTACTAGCAAAGTAGAAACATATATTTTCTCCGTAAATATTTACATTAACACAATTAGAATTACATTATAATATTTCAAAGATAAGTTTAACCGTTGAGAACTAAATTTCTTTTGTTTTAAGAGATAGTTTGCATTCCACATTTATAGTTTAGTAAAGTAAGATAATTTGTAACTTTATTAATATATAATCAAATATTTCAAAAACTCATCAAATTCCTTAATGCGATTCTAACTTTAGTTCGTTATATGTTATATATATATGTAATATATACACAAAGGTACAAATGTATATATATATATATATATATATATATATGCATGTATATATATATACAATACATAAATATATATATATACACAATATATAAATATATATATGTGTGTGTGTGTGTGTGTAAATATATGCATATATATATATATATAATACCATACGTTTTGTTGCAATCGCCTTTAAAATAATTAATGTTATTAAATTAACGATATTCATTGTACTTAGCTCGCTTAAAAAATTACATATGATCTATAATTAAAAACAAGATAATGAATTTTAAGCCTAAATATGTATCGTTTTTCCCGTACTTTTATCATCAGATAAAAGTACAGCAGAATTTGAAATGTCTGCAGCCTTCTCTATTCAATCAATAGCGTTTTATGATTTGTGACTAAAACAATTGTTTTTCTTTTACTCTTTAAAAAAGCTCTAACTTTTTTTTTTTGAATTGTCAAAGCATACCAAGCCATTCTGGAATTCTACCAATCAGATAAGAAGCAATGCTAGGATAGAGTTATAATGCAAATTCTACTTCCCTGTGAAACGTCTCTGGAGAACAGAGATATCACTACTGCTTGCAAGAGTTCATTACATACGAATTTACTAGTAATTGAAAGGAGAATGATGCTTCACACCACCAATTTAGATGAATAGTAGTTCTGAGATGCAATCGAGAAATCAATTTTGGAGCTTCGCCCTCTAGAATGAGTATATAAATTTAGTTTCAGTTCCATTCAAACAGTTTGGACAAAGCCGAATATGTGAAACAGAAATTCACATGTCCAAATTAATTGCAATATAAGACAATTCGTGATATATATATCTGTGCCTTCAAATATATATCTGTGCCTATCTCGGGAAAATTTCAATGTTCATCTTATAAAATAATAGCTTTCTTTCTATAATGAATTGGGTACTCTATGAATAAATAAAAGCATTTTACTTACTTCTGAAATTTCTACTGTAGACACTATAGACGGAAAAGCATTTGGAATTTGATCAGATGGACGAAAATCTTTTTTTCTGATATAACTAATTTGCAGCATTTGAACTCCAAACTAGTTTCTCTTAAATTGTTATTATATTTATATGCTATTATACAAAAGGCAGAGAAATATAAGATTGAATATGAAAATGAAATGGATATTTGCTTCATTTTTATTATTTCATTATTTCATATCTAAACATTCTTTAAATAAAAGTTTTTTTTTTTAATTTTTTCACAGTTCTTAGTATATTAATTTTGTTCAGAAAATTCACTATCTCAAATTAATTGGTTTTATAAATTATTCAGACTATTGCTCACAACTCTAGAGAAATTACTATTTTCAAGATGCTTACTAGCTAAATTTAAAATAGAATTATTACACATAACGCAATTATTAGGTATTTTGTTTATAAAAGTAAAAATTAATCTATTATAGAGATAAATAAACAAGTCTATACCTCTCTAGTAAATATACTTATTTTATTAGTAATACCAAAATTACAAAAGACCACTTTTAAAACATCATTATTAATTTAGTTCTTTAAACTGCTTTAAAGTTTCTAATGGAAGTCCATAGTCAATTGCTAATTTAGTAACAAAATCATTAAATTCGAAACAAATCTGTCTCTTATCTTCAAAACTATTAACTACTAATTAAAAGCTCCTCCCCTCCAAAAAAAAAAAACTATGAGGTATACTAATAATAGCTCACTAAGAAGGACGTGAACTGCAATCGCAAAACTTTGCAAACAATTTGAATGCTGTCCGAAATAAAAATGATCCATGTTTGTTGCCAATACGTATGATCATACGCTCAGCAGTGATGCTTCCACCAGGAAATGGGTTATATGTAAACGGCTTATAGTGGAAGATCTATACACGTAATTATTACACGTTGGCCCTTGAGGGACTTATGCAAGCAATGAATGGAATGCTGGTAGACGTGTTAGAATACATTTTGCACAATTAAGTGAGTTTAAAAAGGTCCGGATCATCAGCATGAAAATAGCAGGCTGGATGAAGATCCGTGTTCTGTCCAAAGTTATTATTTTGGCTTGTGGCATCAGAACAGGTTGGAAGCAGTCGACACCAAATGATACTTACGGAGAATCGAAGGAACAGGAAGACGATGAAATGAGAGTATGAAGGATATTTCGGCAAGGGCTCAGGGATCCCGCATTGGCTCGTTCCACGATACAATCAGAAGTAGCGAGAACAGTTCTTCTACAAACTAACTATTTCTAGACGCCTTGTGGAAATGAATCTCCAATCCAAGAGCTCTTTTCATGTACTGCCTTTAACACCAAAAGCCCGGTGACAATAACTACTGTGGTACCAGGCTAGAGCGAAGTAAAATACCACCGATTGTCAAAACATGGTGTTTGGTAAGAAATATCGGCTCGTTTTGGGAACAGATGATAACCACGAACAGGTTTGGAGGCGCTGAGGTGAACAAAATAATTCCATTTACAATGTCGCATGACACACTGCACAGAACGTAATAGCCGCTCGTAATAACTATGATAGCCACTCCACTCTAATTATGTTCATTGAATCTTAAAGGATCAGCGTTATATTGATAACACTCTTGGACCCCACGTGGGACATTTCCGAAATAATCTTCCAGAAGCACTTTTTCAGTAAATAATACCATCCCTATATAGCTAGAGTAGCTCAAGTCTTTCTACGTCATGTTCAGACTTTGTTCGCGTCCTGTCCCTTCCCAGGACATGTCCCTTATCCAGCATTTGTAGGACCAGTTGAAACAGCAAATGTCATCTTATCACTCTGTACGTGATTTGGAGGTAGACGCTCAAGAATTTTGAGCCGAACTGCTTTCAGGACAACATCCGAAGTCTATTGAACTCAATACCAATTGTATTGCGGCAAGTACTGTAATAGGAGGTGGTACGACGCGTTAATGAATTTGCATTGTATTTTCCTATTTATACTCATTGTATTTGCTTAATCCTCTGACGATTAGAAGAACGGACATTTTTCTCTGAGCAGTGTTATAATCAAAACCGTCGATGAAAGAGTTTTACCAACCATTTTGCCCCAAGTTGCTTTTGAAAATGTCATCATTTACTCATAGAGGTACAGATCGATTACTCGCTTTTAAAAGATAGACCTTCAATCATAATAGGCGGTATATTAATAGAATATTTAGAACAATTGTAAGTGGCCCTTTTAAGCAATTGATTAAAAGGAAAATGTTAGAAATATTAGTTAGAGAAATATTAAATTAAAATATCTAAGTAAATGCACGCAATTTAAAATTGTGTTCACACTTTCAGGGGCGGTTGTACATTTTATACCACATATTTAGTGCTTTAAAAATCATAAATACGCTTGTTTTCCACACATTTATCATCAAATGGTAGCTTATATTTTTATTTACTTAAATTACAATTATGCAGAATAATTATTAAAATTATTCCTTTGATTCCAATGAAAGATTCTAACAAGTGGTTGTTTTATTCCTCACAGAAATCTTTCTAAAATGATTTGAAAATTTTAAATTCATGAACTACCCAATCCTCATGTTTGAAACTTTATGTAAATACTAATTATTTAAAACAAGTTATAGAAAGTATTGATTTCATACTCTAAATTAATTGGTATCATAATTATACCACCGCCCCTCTAGAGCACACAGGGTTTCAGTGAGCAACAGATGGTAGCACTGAAAATTTCGATTCAAACTCGCTTTTCTTTCATTGAAAAATGGAAGTCATAAATATGTTTTCGAGTTCCAGTGTGACAAAAATCAGAATTATTCTCCTAAGAAAAGAAATTTAAAACAGGAATAGAAATTTATCAACGCGGTGCATGTCTACTAAAAAATGTGCAGGGGTATAAAAGATATCTGAAAACCAAATCTATTGCAAAAAACAGAGGAAAAGAATGGAAAAACAGCTTTTCAAGGCATCTAAGACAGAACTGACTGGAGACAGCAGATTAAGAACATGTCGTCTTTGATAGACATGAGACTTGTTAACGTTTATGGATATAAAATGTTAGTACGAGATAAAAATAAATGATAAGCTGTCGGCAAAAGAGGGGGAGAATAGGAACTCATTGACTCTAGCGGTAGGCATTATCAAAGAATCTAAGTAAACTGATATATAAATCACTGACAATAGGTATTACAAAAAGTACAATACAGCAATGAGATACCCGTTTTGTAAAAAGATCAGAGTCAACGGCGTTTAGACGCCTGTAAATAATTCAGATTAAGGAAAAGGGCTTGCCTTTTTTTAAAACGTTTTTCTGAATTTCACTTGGTGTGTGTGTGTGTGTGTGAGTGTGTGTGTGTGTCATCAAATTTTCGATCGTTAATTTAACCAACTTCCCATCAAGCTAGAGCTTTGAAATTTTGGGAATCGTTCGTACTCACCTAACAATGCAATATTTAGACATTTGCGACAAGTTTTAACTTATGTTTTCTTTAATAATGCAGTTTAGCCCAACCACTTGGCACGATTTTAAAAATTGGTACCAAACTTGGCGATTTTTTTTGGCTGAACATTAAGTCCGTAAAACGGACCAGGGTAGTCACATTTGGCAAAATACCGCCAAATAATTCCTGTCGCCAAGGGAGGTTGGCTAAAACTGCCTTCCAACCATTTAATTTACCGGATGAATAAATTAATTTTAGTTAGTTTTAACGTTTTTATGTATTTCACTTGGTGTGTGTCTATCTGTGTGTGTATCAGTGTGTCATCAAATTTTCCATCATTAATTTAACCAACTTCGCATCAAGGAAGAGCTCTGAAATTTTGGGAACCGTTCTCACTTGCCTAACAATGCAATATTTAGATATTTTCGACCAGTTTTAACTATTATTTCAATAATTTTCTTTAATATACTTTGCCATCATATAAAAACGTTGTTCTTAAAAACGTTGGTTTTTATCTCGAATTATTATTTTTTTTGTTTGACACGTCTGTTCATTACATGTGGTAGGGTATGCTCTGAATAGGTTCAATTACCATGGTCGGCTACAGTTTTTCAGCTTTTATAGAGACAATTCAACGAACAGAATTTTAGATTTATCTACTAATTCACGTTAATTATCTATGAATTCACGTTAATTATCATTTAATTCACGTTTTCGCGTAATTCTTGTGACTGTTTCAGACTTCGTATATTAGTGGGCATAATTATTTCATAAAAATTCCAACTTTAAGTAGTTTTATAATCTAGTTTTAATTAATTTTTTAAATATATATATTCTAAAATATATCCTGAAAAGATTGCTTATACAATGACTTTCTATTGAGAAAGAACTTGCTTTGTTTAAAGTGCTCTCTCTCATGATGGATCGGAGTTATCTTCAGAAACAATTAAGGAAGAAAATTTCACTTCAGTCTGTGAAGTAAAAAATGTGCCTTATTCTTAATAAATTTGTTTATGTATTTCAACTAAAATTGTCTTATTAAGTTTATAATATAGTTTTAGCATTAAACTATGAAAATTACATATGTTTAGGAAAAAACCTACATTTAAATTGACCTATTTTCGCTCAAATTATCACTCTCAGAAATAAAAATTCAACATTATAAACTTATAATTTTTACAAAAGTATTTTGTGATCCTAATATTTTCCAAATTAACTAAAATAATATAATTGTTTAAGAAAGTATTTACAATTTCTTCGAAGGAATATCAAACAGCGAGTGTACAAATAAGATGTCCTAGAGGGGCTGTGGTATATCATTTATACCGGGTCTTAAAAACCGGGAAATAAATAAAAATTAATTTTACCGCCTGATATTGTGTTAACATTATTAATGCATAACAGATGAATTTTTGCAAAAATTTAATGTTTTTTCTATACCTCCCCTTAAAGGATTAAACATTTAATTGCAATATTTACCAAAAATTCTTTTTGTTGTGTGTGATATATTTTAAAACATGGAATTATTTATCATATACATATCATCAAAAACCTTATTTATCAGAATTATCTAGCTTTCACTTTTGAGCCATTTCAGTTATAAAAAAAAGAAAAATATCTAAATAAAAAGCAATGAGATCTTTAACATTTTTTCTCATCATGCAAACAGTTTCACGGCACCCATACACGCAACTGTATACTATCAAACTAACTAAACTTTACTATTAGTTATCGTTTATAACACAAACATCATAGGATAATATATTGGTGAACTCAATTCGTCAGCACGCATTGGGCAAAAGTTTGGCTATGTGAGTAGATCTCGGCTGCAATCATTGATGTCGAAATACTTTGGACGAGCTGAATTTGTGTGAGCGAATTATAGTGTGCTATTAAAATTCATTGATTAGTTTCATAAACATCACACTAGAATCAGTGCGAGGGTTATTGGTGATGGATCTCGTAATTTTGAACCTCTGTCATGTGACGAAGACAACATATGAACTGGACTCGCATTTTTCTCTTCTAACTTTTACACTATACAACTAAGAAGACTTTATCGTTATGTGCATCAGTAGTAGTTACACTGCGACTCCTTAGCAGTATCAAAGCTTCAGCCCTCGAATTGACGAAAACAGCAGGTCTCGAATCCGCGACCATGACCACTAGCCGGCCTAGTCTATGACCATGGATACCACTGTCACACTATTCAAATGTGAGGTGGGATTCTTCATAACCATTAAATGTTTAATGGTCTTGAATTTTTGGACTAAGCCAATTTCTCATCTGTATCGTTATGTGTACTAAATTTCATTTCAATCAGAGGTTATCTTCCAGGTATTGTCAATTAACTGCATATTATTACGTACTTATGCAACTTAGCGCAATGAAAAACCGCACAGAGTGTACTTTGGCTTGTATTCCGTATTTAAGGCTTTGTTAGCTTTAATGATTTTTTCTCATTTTCTTCTTAGGAATTTTAAATTTATTTAAGGATTTATTATATATGAAATTTGTTTGATTAAGCAGATTTTTTTCGCTCCTATTTTATTTTGCTTTTGTAAATGAAATGTCTTGTTATTTTCTGAATCCAACTATATAACTGTAATCATAAGTTTATAATAAATTACGTATACTTCTTAAAATTATTAACACTTTTGTGTGTGTTTGGGTGATTATAAATATAAATAACTACTATTAGTTCATACATTTAAGTGTATGAAAATATTTTTGTAAGGAACGCTGAATTAAAGTAATGTGGTAAATTTATTTTCTAATAAATATTGTAACTCAAATGTGAGAATAAGTTTTTGAAAATGAACGTAATTTACAGCTAATTACATATCATTAGTGAATTAACAAAACAAAATGTTTGCTCCATGATGTTTTTTGATTTAGAATTATAAACCCTACAACTATTATTAACAAGTGATGAAAATAAATTTTTATTTATTGTTTAATTTAGTTAACCCTATTTAATTTATAAAATACATTTAAATTTGAAATACTCACATTAACTATTGCATAAATTAATTAAAAAAACATACCTTTTAAATTTTCATAAAGAAATCTACGTATATTATCTAATTTACCAAAATCATCTTTAACAGGTAATTAAATAATAATTTAAAATTATTACACTAACTCTAAGCTTTGCGTGATTATGCAGTCAAAATGTCCAGGTATTGCGGTTTGTGAATCTACCTATTCAATTCTTAATTAGAGAAATGTCATCATCATATCATTAGTTAGTTTTCAAGCTCTAAGTGGAGCTCTCATTATTCGCTAATAGGATGTCATTTTTTAGTCTTCTTAAAGTTCATTTGTAAACAGGGAATTTTTACGTAAATGGATTAGAATAAATACATGAATGTAAAATTATTTTTAATATTTCAAATGTTTGAAAATCAAATTATAATTAAGCAATGAAGGATCATATAATCATAAGTTATTTGTTCTGTCAAACATTTTCGTTCGTTTTCATTATTAAGCAGAGCAGATGTTTCATTGGTTTTCATTATTAAACAGAGTAGATGTTTTCATTATTAAATAGATCAAATATAGTATTTGGTCTCAATTATAAAATAGAACAAATATTTTATTTTATTAAATATCTTATTTTCATTATAAGCACACATGTTTGCATTATAAAGAAGAACCGGCCAATGATAGAAAATCTTCAAAAATATTCGAAGCAATTGATTTATTTTGGTATTATAATTTATAATTAGAACGCATAAGAAGCAATAATATTTTTGTAATATGGTACTTTAATTTTGGTAGTGAGTTTTAAAACCGTAGGAGACATATTTCATTATTAACAATAAAGAAAATTCTTAGTTATTATTTAATACAATGAAAACATTTAATTTCAGTTATGTACAGAGTACAAAAATTCAAATTTTTAAATTAGGGTCGGATAGGAATACCATATGTATAAATGAATATGTTATGCAACAAACGTATAAATTAACATTTCCTACTGAAGTGATGAGGGCGAAATCTTTTCATTCGCTGTAGCAAACATACCAGGAGAGTGTTTAAAATCGTTAAATTAATCATTGTATAGAAACTATTATTATTGAACGAATGAATTCCAAAATCCATGGTATAACATTAAATCCGGGGGGACATTTCCTGGATTATTCGCAATACATAGAAAAATTCTGAGCAAAACAGGTCTGTTTTCTGAGATACCTGATTTTTGGATTGATCTGTTTTACTAATGCCACAATAGAAGGAACGAGAGGAATATTGGCATCATGTCTCGTAATTTTGAAACATGGTCAAGTGATAAGGATGGCACCTGAGCTGGCACCTCCCTCTCCTAACTTCCCCACTACGCCCATGGGAGGACCTTGAGCCTTGACAGATGTAGGATGCATCAGTCCCAGCAACATGCCGTGTCAAAGTTCAAAACTCAAACTATCATATTGGCATCAAACCTCAAACCCGCGATTCGACGTAAGCCGAAGGCCGCGAGTCTGCGACAATGACAAACGGGCTACCATGGTAACACCTGAATTTTAGACTAACCTGAATTATGTACATTTTCTTTTACGTTCGTTGTTTATTACTAAGATGACATGGTATATGTATGCCTTAAAAAGGCCTTTTAGGTATTGAATAAATCATGTATTATACAATTCAAAAATATTTTGCTGTAGAACATAAATTTTTGTTACGTTGTATATTAAATGTTCACAATAATTTAAAATAATTTGAACAAAACTTCAAAATTATATATTTTGATAAGTATATCTCATTAATTTTGTATACTGGAAGTGCAAACATATGCGGAATATCAAAAATGATTCCTTACTTTCAGACATTGAGTATGTAGAATTTCAGTCTCTAATTAACAGTTCTCATCACACCAAAGCGGCGCATGAGGCCACAGCAGCTGAATGCTATTAATCCTGATTCTATATTGGCTCTCGAGCACGTTCCAACTTGACAAATCCAAATAAATTCCTCTCTTCTACGGTCAAATGGTGCCACGAGGACCTTGGTCTTCCTCTCTTTCCGTCTGGTGCCTATGTCAGCGCAATACTTGTATTTTTATCTATATCCAATGTCTTTTTTTTTATTTAGGCGGAAAAAAGATTCGGTAGATATTCTGTTGTAGAATTAAAAATTGGGAATTTTATCTAGGCAGTATATCTTAAGAATCCTTCTGCAGCACGGAGCTTAAAAGACATTTAAATTCTATTCTTTTGATTTAGAAAGTTTCCAAGACTCACTTCTGTAAAGAA
>BMAW01060793.1:84738-122657 GCA_019974015.1 Nephila pilipes
CAATATCATTCACAAAGAATTATTACAGAGAATAAGACAATATCATTATCTTTCGGTGCTCAATTGAAAACCCAATATGTTCCTGTTTCTTGATATTTCAAAGTCTGTTTCATTATCTAGTCTATTACAAATATGACAAGCATTATAGAGAGGATACATCTCTGCTTTACTACAGTTTTGATATCAAACGACTTTGGTGGAGGGCCATTTACAATAACTTATGCTCTTCTCCCATAACAGAGATATCTAATAATATTAATTCATTTTTCATGAAATCCGTAGCAGCTTAAATGTTTTCATACGTAGCCTCTGTTTATGCAGTCAAATGTCATTTAGAATCAGTAAATCTCAGGTATAATTGGGGATTTAATTCAATACGTTGCTAGAGAATGTTCCTTAGAACATCCGTCTCTAAAGGAAACTGCTAAAAATTACAATCTTCTGCTTTGGAAGGGAGTGATAGAATTTTTTGAAGGTGAATAAGGATAGTTTTATAAATTATTAGTTTATTTATTTTGAGTATTAACAGAAGAAGTATAAAAATTGAACAAATTTATTGTGAGATGTTTATCGTTAATTGGAAGAGTTACTTCTTCCTAACTGTTCAAAATGTTCATTGCATCATCTGAAATATTTGCTAACTGAAGCTATATTTCATTTCACCCTGTATAATTCTAATATCTGAGAATGAGTAGCTTTTACAATGAGTTGTATTGTTTTCTTATAGGAATCCAAAAAGAATTAAAAAGCTTTGTCGCATTTACGTCATTCCAGAAAGACTCACATTTAATTCTTAAGCAGTAGAAAGAAGTGACACTCTTTTTGTAGTAGATGAGGTTAGATTCGATTTTCCTCTATTTTTTTCTTTCTTTCTCAGTATCTAATTTCCTTGTTCTTCATGTAGAAATTGGTCATTTATACTTCTTATTTTTCTCATATTATCTATATACTTTATCAAAAATCTTAGGTAATGTAGGATGGCTACTAAAATGTTATGAAATTATTTTCTGAAAAATCAGTATTTTGATATTTTTAACTAAAGGGTGAAAATAAAATGTAACGGTAGTTATTTAGTTATAACTTTTCAAATTACTTTCTTTTGCAAAAGATGTGCTTTGATAGGAATCCAATGTCCTGGGACTTTCTCGCAATTTAAACTTAAAAAATATTCCTTAACATTCATTATTTAAACTATAAAATTGTAATACGTCAAATGCAAATTTATTTAAATTTACTTTTACATATAAAGCTTCCGAATCTATATTAGAGCAGCATCATAATATCCTAAATAATAAAGGGATATGTGTTACGTCTATCAGATTTTGTATTAACCATATCATCACGTTTCTTTCTCTATGTTCGAATATCAGTCACATTAAAAATTAAAATTAGTATCCTTGGTAGATGTATAATAATCAATTATCTCTTAATAATCTCTTCTTCTTGTGACAAACTGATGATTTCCTCTAATAGTGCTTTATAAGGAAATATTATTATTATTATTACTTTCAAATCAGTTAATTTTTATTCTTAACTGAAGTTTCATTTATCCTTCTCATATTATAGCAGATATTAACATGACGCCAAAAAATTGTTATCCGGTAGTTTGCGTATGGTTTTGAAGCTCTAAGCCTATTGCAAATTTAGTTTATCTTTAAATGTAACATACGTCGTCAACTATATATGTGATATCAATATAAATGACTCTAAGCTAATTTTCTCATTTTTCTTAAAAAATTACACTTTAAATGGAAGTGACTATATTACATCATTATGATTGTAATGATCACTTTTTGATTTTTTTCACATTAATTTTTTGTTATTCTTCAGTTGAATAAATATTTTATTTATAAACTAATAATATATATTAGAAAAGATCACAGCAGTACAACATCCAGAACATATAAAATTTTTATTAATCATTTAAGTTCATACAATTTCTTAAACTGAATTTAAAGTGAATATCTGTACTTGTTTCTGAGTATCTCATTAAATCAACAGAGTGATAGAATGCTTTAATTCCTATCTACGTATAGTCTCTAAAAATGATTTTTCTTAACTCTCTGAAGAATAAAAATAAGGTACGTTTTTGTGAAAAAAAAACAATGCTTTTAGAATTTAAAATGATTTATGATATTCATTTCAGCATAAAATATTTTTTAAAAAAAATTGCTTATGTATTTTTAATTAGAATTACTCTAATTTCTAAATCAGCATTTTGTAAGGAATGATCCAAACTAAACTTCATATTATAGGGTACCAATGTAAATCTTTAAAATAGAAGGAATATTTTAACTAATGTAACGAATTCTCAAATCGGAAATGGAAAAAGAAAGCAAAAAACATGAAAAAATTATTTTATTTCATATAAGAAGGTTAAAAATGTAAAAATCCACGAAAACATAACTGTTTTTGTAGTCTTGAATACATTTATTGAACGTGACAACTTTAAACTAAATGTACATTTTTTCTTAGCGGTAGAAGTTTCCTTTAAACTTTAAACTGAAGATTGAGTAATAAAGCTGAAAGGAATTAACTCCCACGGGGATGCCGCTAAAATTAACTTTGTGATCTAAAATGTAAATATATGCTTTTTACGCTTATCAAGAGATGCTTGTGTTTCAAATAATGATGGAAAAATACCATCCATCTTCTTTTGTCTCATCTTCTTATTGAATTTAGTTCCTTTATGTAAGGCTCTTAAAATAAGTGCTCTATAAAATGGATAGGTAGAATAATTTAAATTCGATTTTGAAAATGCGAGAGCATGTCACACAATTTATACTTCCCTCTTAAAAGATTATTATGATGAATACTTTCTGCAAACCAATTTAAAGAAATGAATAAAGAATTTATTGCAAAGTTATTGAGGCTATATAGAGAGCAGTTCCCGTTCTTTTGTATTTTAGAATTACAATCGAATCACAATCATTTTGTTAGAAGGAGTCATCTTTACTTCTACAAATTTTACAGAAGGAAAAAAATTATCTCCGTAATATTTCCAGAACATTCAAACAGTATTGCTTAGTCGTTAAGAGGGAATTACACCATATATAAAAATGCTTGCATAATTATTTATGGTCCCGCAGGATGCCCAAGAAACATATTTTTCTTTTGTATAGATGACCCATTTTCAAAATGAACCTTAGTATCTGAAAGACCAAGTTAAAAGTCACGCTCTAAGATATGACCCTTTTTCAAAATAAATGCTGGAATGAGATCCCTCTAAAAGTGCTTTGATGGATGAAATATATCCCAATTTCATATGGAAAGCGTGAGTCGATGCTAAAAGACTGTGAGACCTCCAAAAAGGAATTTGTGAAAAACTTTTAGATGACCTCTTTTTGAAACGGAATTATGAACGAAAACGGTATATGCAAGTTAGTATCTGTAGAATATTTTGAAATGTAAGGCGGTGCTACGAGTGCTTTAATAGTCATTGTAGCTTTCCTATAAAATATTTGAATATGATTTGATGCTCCCCGAGCTAGCTGAGTCCTTTGAGTCATAAAATAAAGAACCCGGAATATGACATTTTCTTTATGCCACCCATTATTTTAAATTTGAAGAATATTGGTCTAGTTTGAATAAACTGGAATAATGTATGCATGAATGATATAACTGAGGATTGAATATTCCTGATGGATAATGATTAGGAACAGTGTGTTGTTATGAAATTTTGACTTTTGTCGAAGAAACAATATCGCATGAATTATCAATTCAAAATTTAAGAATTCAAAAATATATATATAAAGAGAAGGACATCCCTGAGATCATTAACTTTGAGACGCATTAATAAAATTTATTATTTGCTGATAGATGAATGAATTTATGTTCTCGTTAAATTTGAAAAGATTAAAAACTTAAAGAATAAAGACTTGAGAAGCGGAACTGCTTAAAATCAATGGATATAGAAATATTCCAGGTAACTGATGTGCATAAAATTTAATCTTATAGGGTCCGAAAAATTTTCTGAAAAAATTATACATAAAAACAAAAAGGGAAAATATGTTTTACTATTTAAAACTAAATTAAACAAAATAAAAATTTCAATAAATGAATCAGGCAAATTATTAATGTGAAGAGTTTCACACACAAACTAATATCCTTCAAATATTAAAATTATTCATATGAAGACATTTTTCGTAAATCCTGTATTTTCTTCAAAAGTCTTACACCCAGTATAAAAATACTATTCATAATAATGAGAGCTTGAGTAAAACTTAGAAATTTACTTATTTGGAATTATTGTTGGGATAAACAGTATTAAATTAATTAACCAAGGGATTTACCTTAAAAGTATAAAATTACGATAACTGCACTTTTTTAACCAAAAATTTCAAAATAATGAACTTTATAATAAATAAACCCGTGTTAAAGTATTTAATTTAGAGTAAGGTAAAATATCTAACAATGTTAAATGAATATGAAGTATGTACAGAAATGCTGAAATAAATATAATGTCACTCGAAAGCTTACAATCTGTAGAATATCATCAGTAATTATGTAAAATTCTTTTTGAAATTAATTCTCAAATTATGAATTTAGAATTGAATAAGAAATGGTCTTCAAAAAGGTTCTTTTTTATATTATAGAATTTTTAACATCCATTGGGAATAAAGTTGAATGCCACAAGATTTCATGTGCGCTGACTGGTTCTTCGAGGGTAAAGAATATAAGTTTCTCTAAATTTAAATTGAATACAAAAAGATTAAATTGTTTTTTGCCGACTGTTGAAACATTTGCAAATATTTAAATAACGGCTGTGTATTCATTAATCTGAAACATAAATATTACCAATGTAATAACATGTATATGCAAAAGAAGAAAAAAATTGAAAAAATAAAGTTCGTTATTTTAACTATTTTAGGCATGTCCATGTAAATGAATTACCTTTCAAATAGCAAAATATAACTGTGTTGTTTCATAGTGCTTCCACTAATTCTTTTATTTACATTCAGTTTTGAAAAACCATAATAAAAGAATGTACCATTTTACACTAGGTGACCTAGATAATATTCGCGATTTGCAAGAAACAACAAGCTTTTGTATCCCCTCCAATGTTGACAATATTTCAAGACAAAATAATGAACAGCCGGGATGGTTTCAGGAACAAATATTATTTAATACGTGACACGTTCCACAACACAAGACATTATACAAAATATATATAAAACACAGATTCACGAAAATAACTCCAGCATTCTGCTTATGAAGTCTCTCGCCTTCCATCGAGCTTGCGCTTCTAACCAATAGAACATGTAGGGCCATCTGGCTACCGTTTAATAGTACATGGAAGGTAGCGCTAAATTACGGTGTTACACTTTGAAGTTTAAGTTACTGTAACATTATTACTGGCGTATGCGTTACTGTTCCAAACATTGAAATAAACAAATAATGCGTTCCATGCTCGAATGTGAGAAAATTACCCCTTTTGTTCAGTAAAGTGTTAATGGTCGATTTTTTTTATAGGAGTAGATGACTTTTATATTGTTAAAATACAGGGAGTAAAAAAACGAATTTCAAAGGGTTTGTTTTGTGTTAAAATGCCTTTTCGATTTTCTACTAGAGAAAGGACAAGTAATGAATAACATTTTAAATCTGCTGAGTATCATTCCAAATTAAAACAAAAGAATGCAAATATTAAAGATGAAGTACATAAGCTTTGGAAACTATTGAAGCAGTTTTACCAATAAAGTATTTAACAGTAGAAGAAAATGAATACGAGGAGAATTTTTATAAATCTTATAGTTAGCTTCCAAACACTATATTTTGCGTTATGTGATCGATTAAAAACGATAGAAATACTTTGGAACTTTCTAAAAATAAGCTATTAAAAATTATCCAAGCATTGAAGAAAATTTAGAAAGAAATCCAAAACTAGGAATGTATAATAAGTTCGTAAGCATATGCTTGAAAGATTTGGACCATTTTCTGTTGAAATAACCTTTTTTTGTTCTCAACTTTTCTTTTTTATTTCACTCACGTCTTTGTATGCAGAACAGTTATAAGTGAGGCTTAAAATTTAATATTATTTCAAGCAGGGGAAATTGCATCTGTATATTTGTTTGACAGCTATTTTTGTACTTTGTTCAGATTGAATGAATATTGAGGAATGTTAGCACTTTTTCCACAACTCGATGAAAATCAATGATGATGATGAATATAATGATTCAGATTTACGGATTCCAGCTGAAATCTAAATTCCAGAACAAGCCTCGAATTCCTCAGAAGATATAGATGCTGGAAATCTAGCGTAACAAATTGTTGTCTCTTTAGCCAATCTTCATGATCATGATTTGCTGTTTTCTCAATCTATACTGAAGCATACATTCAAAAATGGTCAAATGAAAGAAACTCACAATCAATTGAAATGGGTTTCAAAGAGAATTTCCTAAGAAACTTCCCTTGAAACTGATTCGATTATTTTATTCCTATAGTTTACGAAGATTAATAATGAATTGTTATTTGATAGACATGAACGACTTGTAATCAAAACAATTAGATCATCCAGTAATTAGGGAAAGGATTTTGCGAAATAGTTTCAAAGAATTTCGACAGTTCCTGCGATATGCTGATAAATATACTCAGCTTAAAGAGATAATTTTTTTTATTTTGTTTCTGAAATAAAGTTGCCTTTTGAGGAAATTTCTTAGTTGTGTTTTAAAACTGATGAGATATAACAATCGAGGAACAGCTGTTGCGAAAAAAACACTTAGCACATGGTGGCAATTAAGACTGTTAAATATGAATTAAATTCGTAGTTGGATGTGGATGCGCAGACCAAATATTTTTTGAAGAGTCTTATGCATCTAGGAAAGTATGGAAAGAGAACAAGATATTTGCAGATTGGTGAATATATTATTATGAAACTAATGGATTTATTTCTTTTTTAAGGAAAGAAATGTCTCAACAGACATTTTACTTCTTAGAAAATTGCAAACTCTTTGTTGAAAAAAAAATAACTTCTATCGCTTTCACAAGGCATCTAAATTTAAGAAGAGAACTGCCACTCATATAGAAATAAACAACTCCCAAATGCTTCTTATTAAAAGTTACAAATGTTAATTACGTAAATCTAATATAAAAAGACAATTTTCTTAAATATTTTGAAATTGTTTCATTTTGAAACATCTCTCCAGCAGACTTTATTGGCCACAAAATACAATAAACACATATTCCGTTTGGCGTTGGTTGTATCATTTTTGGTGACTTTATTGCTTACTCCAGCGAAATGGAAAAGTACGATTACTTTTTTAAATCAATTATCTTAGATAAATTTGGTACTGTTACTAAAAGAAGCAAAAAAAATGAATCAGTGTTGTTGTTGTTGTTGTGTGTGTGTGTGTATGTGTTTTTTTTTTTAAAATTTATTTTAATAAGCGACCAAAATATATTAAACATTTAACGGAAATAGGCTGATAAAATATGCTTTTATATTGTGGAATAACCCAAAAATCTAAAACCTCTTAATATTCAAAGAATAATAAAATTAATCAATTATTTCAAAGCATTGTAAAATACGATAAATGTTATGAATACGGAATAAAAATAAATAATATTCTTACTACATTTTTCAATGTGAAGTGATCATTCTATTGCAGTGCACAAACTCTATGCTTAGATTTACATAAAAACGTACATTTAAATGAATAAAATTGCTCATTTAAAGAAAAAATTTCCAAACATTGATAAATGCCCGGCCGACAACCTTACATTCCCTTTAATCTTATTATTACTTCATTAGTACAGAACATAAAATTTTTAGGCTTCTTATTCATACTTAAATTCTGATTCTTATTATTAGAAATGAATTCTGTTAACAGTATTCCTATGACTCAATTGGTCAAGGATTATCAGCAAATTGTATGACAAAAGATATCAACCCCAGGAGCCTTTTCCGGTTGTAGAAAAGATGGAGCTCTTATGGAAGAACCAAGAGCTGCAAAGATAATTTTTGTATACCAGTTATGTAAAACCCCTTACCTGTTGCAAGAGATTTTATGAAAAGCGCTTTTAATAAAAAAAAAGGACTTAACTTGTGAAAAAGGCTTTAGTCCAATGAAATTAAAATTCAAAGACATTAATGATGGTGCTGTTTGGACATGTAGAAATAGGATAAATAAGGAATAGTGTGGTTCGCAGAAATCTATTAGATTTAGATCTTGGTTTACCTTCAGTAAATTAACAATTGGCGAGACATTTTTTTTGTCTTATCTCATTGTTAAGAGGTGTGGGACCGACAAAATTATATTTGAATATTCATTCTCGTCTAGTACGATGACCGACTGGAGTTTGTAAATGAAATTGTAGTGGATTACATTGAGGAGACATCGGAGACAATAGGCGGTGTAAAAAATTGTTGAGGTAGTCGAATCCAAATTTGGAAAAAGGAATTATAACAGAGGTCATCAAGTAGAAGGTCAGTGGGTATTTGGAGGTGTAGAAAGATGCTCATGGAAATTGTTTCTTGTTGCTTCTCATGATAGAATGAAAGAAATTCTCTTAAGTCTTATCAAAGAGTAGATTACTCCCCACCATTTATTCAGTTTCTTGGAAATCGTATGATTGCTTAGTTTGAATTAAATCGATGATTTGAAATAATTTTTGTTCGCAATAAAGGAAATTCATATTTTTTACATAATGAAAAAATAATTGATCATATATGTTATGAATTAATAATTTAAATTGGTTTTAATGAGGCTGATTTTTATTTTACTTGTTTTGTCTTTTTCATCTAAAAATTCTCATTTATATTGGTACTTATTACATGTGTTATTTTTATTTGAAACTAATCAACACGGATTACTATGCTTATAAAAACATTAACATATTGTTTTCGTTATTTTTATATTTTTATCATAACTTTGTGTAAAATAGCAGTAAATCAATTCAAATGTTTCTAATAAAGCAATATTAATTTATACATATGACTTGATTTATTTATATGAATATTTTCAAAACTCAAATATAAAGAATTATAATGATTTGTCTTTTATTAAAAAAAAAAAAAAACTTTTCAGACTTGAAAAATAAAATTCTTTTTCTTATTAAACAATATATTTAAAAAAATTAATAATATTAATCTAAAAATTAAAGTGTTATATCTGAAATGATTCAATGGATTGTATTTATCATTAATTAATAATCACTTGAGTATATAACTGCTCATTTTTGAATAGTTAAATTGATCACTAATGAGAGTGATGGTGGAGTAGTTTAATGGATCAAGAACAAGTTATGGCTATGCTGTGTTAAACAAAGTGCATACAACATAGTGCGTCAACACATAAACAATAAATCCTATATGAAAAAATTCACTTGTAGACTCTGATTTATGATTTTCGTACCTACGTAAAGAAGGTAAGTGCTTGGTGGCCTTTGATATGAAGTATGTATGAAAAAACAGTCGAATTCCCTTGTCAATATTAACAATTTTAAAGCATAAAATCACTTTCTTTTCGAAGAAATGTAAAATCAGTATTATTTAAATCATTTTAAAAATATATCGAATACCATTTTTTATTGAAAAGGGAATTGAAATCTCGACAATTAAAACAATTTAAGCAGATTTCCAAATAAATTCTACACAATAATGAACTAATTTAGTAAATGAAAAAAAGTATTAACAAATTAAATTAAAAGTTTTAATTAATTAATACTAACCTTTAAAGAAACCTAAAAAAATATCGCTTGGAAAAGAAAAGTACAATTTTAATACTTTTGTTTTAAAGATACATATTTTCGATACTACTCCAGAAATGGTATTAAATAAACACATGCTTATAAAATATTAACATAAAATAAAAATAAATTGTATAGGAGAATTTAAATTTAAAAATTATTTGTTCGAAGGTTTTTTTTCTTTGCTTTCCTCCAAGAGAAATTCGGTGATCTACATTGGTCACATCGTTTCATGAAAACAGTTTTATTGTCAAAACTGTAACATAAGGCATTTGGCAATCTGCCATCGAAGTACCGAAAATCAGCTTTCTTCACTGTAAGCTGTTGAACTGGAAAAAAAAAATTAGAATTCTAAATGTCATTTTTTTAGATAGCTTCTTCTAGTTCTTTGGACGATTTATCATTATTCGTTACAGTTTCTCTGAATTAGAAATAGAAGGAAAAATCTCACAATTTTTCTGACGGGTATCATATCTCCCTCGAAACATGTGAAATAAAATGAGCACCGGCATTTCCCACTCATGTTTTTTTATTTGTAATTACTGAGCTTATTCACTAGTTCAAAAGCTTTTTAAGTGAAGAATTGAAACGAAGATCTTAATGGCAAAATGCATTTAATGTTTCGGTACCATTTTTTATTTAATCTTTTATATATGTTTAGCAGATGTAGCTACATAAAGGACTTACATCATTATGAAGCGTTCAGTGAAAAACACAAAAATTCCTTTACTGAAAGATTTTTCAATTTATATATTTTGAATACAACTTCATTTGAATTCGAAGCTTAAGAAAGTTGCATTTGTAGAAATTACATTGAATTCTTTATTTTAAAGTATGTGAAAAAATAATTGATGTTTGTGACTTATCGTATGGTACATGTAACTATATCGAAGTATGAGTAATTTTCTTTCAGGTATAATTGTGTTAGTAAGAGATAGAGAATATTTACAATCCGTTTAATTCTATAGGGCGAATTACAATTTATTAAGGCGTATTATGACTGTTAAACGCAATAAGAATAGCATATATTCCTCTAATTTTTTTCCACATTTTTTACATCCTTTTACAATTTCAATCAAATGATACAATTTTAAATATTGAACTTTGTACTTTGATAAACTAATTTTAATTATTTATAATTTTTTAAGAATTTATGATACATTGCTTACTAACAATGATTTGTTTTAATGGTATGTTAATTTGTGCGTAAAGTTCTAAAATCGTATTTGATTCATAATAAGCATCTTCTGTTTAATAAAGCAAATAAATGCTTAGAAATGTAATTTATAGAATATTTATCATTTAAAGCAGTTATGAATTTTTCTAAGATTGTTGAAAATTGGAAATAAGAGGATTCATATTTTAATATTCACTTTGTAACACCCGGTCGACCCGGGCGTTATCCTGTGCCATCACTAATATCTAATATTAAACATTACGACACCAATAATTACAGAACCACCAAAACAGCTTTGAACATTTATTAATATATATCTACTATGACATTAATAATAGTGCTCTCCAGGTTAAGTTTACTAACACATTAATTCAGCCCACCAATAATAATCTAACAGCTTCTTACCAATATCGCTTATCAACTGCAACTCCGAATCTGGAACAACTACTGAAAACACTAGAACAATTCTCAATCCGAGTGGTTTACACTCGGACCTCAACACTAATCTATAAATCTGTCTTTCAATACTATAGCATTTAGATTCCACCTCCCCTCACTACAACGCCTCTCTGATCCTCCTTCCGATACTCTACTCCTTCAGATGGAGTTTATATACTTCTTAATTTAACCGCTTCACTTCATTCCTAACTGCTTTGCATATTACGTTCTTCATCACGTTTCATTTTTGGTTGGGCAAAGGTTGTTTAGCGAAAGCAATCAATCTCAATTGAAAGTCCCCAAGGTTAGTGAAGAGAAACCGCGAATAGCCCAATGTCACAACTTGACCACTTAAAGATATCCAAATATATAGGAAACAGAATTTTTTTAATTCAGATCATGCATAGTAATATTATAATATAACAACATAATTATCTCAAGGATATATTAAATAGTTTCTAAAATACTGAAAAAAATATGAAAATATTTTTTTCAGCGAAATGATTTATAAAATTTTCCGTACTCTAAAGTTTATCAGAAATATACATTACGTTTTTATTATTTACTCGAAAAATAATTAGAATATTTTCATTATATTTGTCTTCAGTTATTTGTTAAAATATATACTTCAGTACAATTTTTTTTCTTCAGAAAATTAAATTTTTTCTTAGGATTAAAGGTTATGATACCCTTTAAATTTTTACATATTATATTTATCTCAAAATCTGCTTTTGCAAAGAACTTTGATTAGATATACTAAAAACTTATATTGTTTTATTTCAACAATTATATATATATATATATATATATACGCATAGTGTGTGTGTGCGTTCGTGTGTAGTTTATTTCTTATGAATAATCTTCTACCCTAATAACAACACTTCTTTAGACTCCAATCCTATCGTCTGTTCTTATTTTAATACCCGAACAAAATATTATTATATACTTCGATATCTTATCGTCTGTTTTAATTTTATTATTTAATTCAGTATTTTAATTTTTAAAAGTATAATTTTTTAGTTGTGAAATATTTAATATTTGTTTAAATGAATCGCTTTCTATAACTATTATCGTTACTGATTTGAAAAATGTTATAGGTAAAAATTGTTATTCGACTGTTCGAATTTTGTTTTGATGTTTGTAGAATGTAATAATCAGTAGTGTTTTGTAAAATATAGTTTATTTATTATTGCGCTTATGCAAATGGATAAAAAATGCGAGTTTCAAAGTTTCTTTTGAATGGCTATCTCTCACTAAAAGAATTGAACATCTTTAGTATAGGCACTGCTTAAATATTCGAGCACGACAGGATTTGGCATTACAATAAATAGACAGGATATTGTCTAAAAGTTTGAATTAAGAAATTCTTAATAAAATCATACTCTTTAATTTCTTCGGTTTCCTCTCTTGCAATTTGTTCATGAATATCAAGGGGAAGAAGTCAAAACAAAAGTATAAACTTCTCACCATTAGGTATTTGTGCAAGGTTTGCTCTATTGACGAATAATTTTAAAAATAATTGCATCCCTTGATCTTTTTCAAATTTTAAGAGAAGTTTCATTATAATACTTTTATTATGCGTTGTTGGAGCAAACCCTATGCGTAATTCTTTACTTGAAATTACTTCAGCCTCCTATAATATTAATTTTTCTACTTCAAGTTGCATGTTGAGTTTTTGCTACTCTAGCTCATGCAACTTATTTCTTTCTAGCATATTCCCATTTATCTCCCTTTCTTCTCTCTCTATAACAGTTTCATTTTTTTCTATTATCAATTATACGATTTACAGTGAACTTCGTAATTTTTCTTCATAATTTGGAATTTCTGTGAAAATTTTCTTTACCCCAAATACCTTCATAGTGAACTCCACATTAACACCCTGTTCCTCAGTAGATTTATAAGAACTTGCTTTGAGCTCTTAGCTAGAAAACTCATCAATTTTTAAAACTCATCATTCCGGTTATTATTAAAACCACATATTTACTCTCTTTGTTGATACATTAATAGCTAAATAAAAACTTTCTAAATACTTTTAATCTTTATTACACATATAACATTCCCATCCAAATATTAATAACAACTTAATATAAATATTAATAACAAGTAAAGTAAAATATTAGACTGAACTATTTATAATCAAGTATAAAGTACGAAACGTAAAAACAAGCGATCTTCGGACAAATTCGTTTTATTCCGTTAACAAAACTTGACAGACATCAACATTTTTAAATACAGTTGCCACTCGAGGTAAACATAAAGATTTAGGAAGTACATTGAGCGAATCCGAAAGATTATAAATTTAACGAATCTTAAATATTATACGTTTAACGAATCCTAACAATACCAAAGCGTACACTAAAGATTCCAAACATTCTTAACTATATACTCTTGAATACATAAAAAGAGCAATTTTCTATGAATGTTTAGTACACATATACAACACAATCATAACATTAATATCTATAATACGAAAATTACCATATGCTAAATATTCCAGATATTTAATATTCTTCGTATACTCGGAATTCGATTTGCTTAGAAGGAAAATTCGAAAGGATAACCATTTTATATTCCTTGAAATGTAGTCTACTGGATTCGTTGCACACAAATAAATATTAGACATTTTTTTCATTTTAAAATTTCTTACCATCGTTTTTCTTCAGAAAATAAGTTAATCGTTCATACTTCAAAAAGTTCTTAAAGCTAATAATTGTTTTCTCAAAGATTGTTGTTTTACTCTTTCTGGAAAAATCGGATTCCTCAGCATAGATATATTCTACTGGTTTATACCATGACAAATTTTAAAATGCTATAGAATATTTAAATAGGCACTATATTGGAGATGTTCAGTTCTGTTAGCAAGAGAGAGCCACACAAAAAACTTCATAACTTGCGTTTTTTTATCAATTTTCATAAGCAAAATAATAAAAAAAAACAATATTTAACAAAAAGCTATAGCTTATTATATTCTACAAACTCCAAGACAAAATATAACTTTCAAATAACTTTTTTTAATTTTAGAATAAATTAATTTTAAATAAAAATTTATTGTATAACTTATTTGAGCGTATGAATCATAACGTTTTGAATTTTGTTATGTATCTTATTTTTGTGAGTTTGAATAATATAATTTCGCTATTTCCTAATATCAGTTTGGGAAAATATTATTTTTTTATATAAATATTTCTATGCTGGTAATTAATATCACAAGGTATAAATCTCTATCATGCCTTAACACTTAGAAATTATTATGTTTTTATATGAATAGATTTGTTCTATTAATGAATAGTAAAAGGTGTTTTTATACGTACGTTATTTCCGATGTTACAATATTAAATTTAAACACATATATTGAGAGATTAGACAGTGAATCTTTGAACTATATTTAAGATTAGACCAATCTATACTATGAAGTTAAATGTAGAGTCTTATTATAAAAATAAACATTATTCAATGTGAATGCTAATATATTGTAATATTATAAAGATTATAATTCTACAGTATTGAAATTAAATATATATTATTATTATGAATCTTGAAGTTAAATTCAATGTTATATTGGTAATTTATTCCATTTACTCATTTTGTATTATGTTATTGAGCTTGATAAAAATCAAAAATCCCTGAATTATAGATATTTTTACTACTTTTATTTTATTTTACATTTATCTTTTTCATATGTTTTGTAATCTAAAATTTTGCTCAAATGCCAATTTCGCTAAAATTAATTTTACTTTTCTTCGAGAGGTGTAGTTTTAACTTGTGCACCTCCACCTACATACTTTTGAAGGGGGGATATGTAAAATAGTTTTTATCAATAATCACCTACCCTAGTAAAAACATTTCTTAGGACCATTATCTTAATCCAGACATGCTCGATTACAGAGAGATCTGTCTAGCCAAGGAAGCGTTTGACAAGATGTAAGACAGTTCATAGCAACACGTGTAATATGCAGTTGGCATAATCTTGCTGAAAATTAAGTTGAGGGTACTGCGAAAGGAACGATAGCAAAACAGATCTCAAAATGTTTTCAACGTACCGCTGTGCTGTAAGTGCGCCTAACGATGACCAAAAGGGTCTGGCTATCAAGCGAAATGTCACCTCAGACTATAACTCCTGGTTGAAGGCCTGTGTGGCGTGCAATAGTGAAAGCAGGATCTGTCCTCGTCTTCTCCAGAGAACGTCTTCGATGATCGTTAGGACAATGTTGGGACATCCCTAAACACTATACGTCCTCAGTCAGAATCATTCCAACCTAATTGAGCCAAGCACCACTGTAATCTGGCTCGACAGAGTGCAGTCTAGAGTTGCAGGTGGCATAGCGGTCGGTACGAGCGTAAGTTTCTCTCTATCAGCCGTCTGTGAATGGTCACGTGGGGCACTCGTGTATAGGTCACACGTGTGATAGATAATAACGATGAATAAGGCACTATGACAGCTGATATGACAATCCCTCTGTCCTCTCGGTCTGCTAAAGGCCCTAGGTCGACCACTACCATCATGACGCTGAAATCTGCCATTGTCCACCCATACTTGCCAGCATCTTCTAATCGCCGCATCGTTTCGATCCATAGGGTGAGAGATTCTATGATTTGCCCAACCTGCCTATTTCAATCTAATAATACGACCTCTTTCAAACTCTGACATTTGCTCGTATTGAGTTTGAATACTGCGGCGAGGCATTTTTCCAATCCTTGAAAGGTATCCTAAATCTGAATGCAACAGAAAATTTGACCATCAGATTGAGAATCGTTTCTTATATACACTTGCTGAGTGATCAGTTCCTTATTATATGCATGTTAGGTCCAAATGTCTTTGCATACAAAATATCATTAGAATCGGGCCTAACCTTCTTTGTGCGTCATTTTTTTTTGTTTTTTTGTTATAGAGTGTAGTTTCCCGATTAAGAAACTTCACATTTTTTTTTCTAGTCATCTTGAAATTCATGTATTTTTCTAAGTTTTATAGATAACAGGTTTCATAAGAATTAAAATAAACTTAAGCAAGGTAGCGAAAGATTTAATAAAATAATTGAAATTATTCATTTGAGAGACAAGTAATTGATGTTTTTTGTGGGTTGACTACTTTTATCATCCATAAAGTATAAGTAAAAAATAAATTTTGTCATTTAGTAATGATTTAAGGTTCTTCAGTTAAATTCGCTTAAAATGCTTTAGAATAGAATAAACTGTGCTTTTACAGTTAATTGTATATCAAACCATCACCCTCTAGGAATTACATTATAAAAAGAGAGAAACTAACAAAAAATCAAAAAAATCTTAACTAGAAAGTGTTATACATATATGTGTGTGTGTGTGTGTGTGTGTGTGTGTGTGTGTGTGTGTGTGTGTGTGTGTGTGTGTGTGTGTGTGTGTGTGTGTGTGTGTGTAAAATTAATAACGTATTTAAGGAGAAACATGATTTTCTTTTAAATAAATCAAAATTTTCTTAAAGATAAAGGTTTGTGTTACATTATTTTCAATGTAACATATTATGCATTGAAGAATTTTTCTAGTAAGAAAAAGGAAAGTTATATATCAAAAATATCCAAGTTCATCTTTTTATTTAAATATTCTTGAGTTGATTAAGCGCTTTGCCTCCCACACTTTACCTTATTATTGTGAAAAAGACGTATTTGGTTTTTTTTTCTTTCTTACTTCTCATAATTAAAACATGAAACAAGTAAACAAACATTCAATTTAGTGTTCTTACTCCTACGCAAAGGGTGTTTAAAGAAAGTTTGAGTTTAATTAGTTTGTAGCATTTACAATTCCATTAAATCAAGAAAATCACCTCATTACGGTTCTAATAAATATTTATGATGGGATATTTTAATGTTTTATACGTATTTTATTTAAGAAAAATTCCATTTTTTGTGATATTCTTTCCTGAAATCAGGTGAAAAATAAATATGTACTTTTATTTAAATACTTTCCCTTTCGAATATATATATGTATATTTCGCATATGAAACTATTATTTAAATAAATTATTTTTGTAGAATCCGAAAATATGTAAGATTTCAGCAGTTTAATTTTTATTGGTAGTATAACATAATTTTATGTGTTTTAGAAATATTTAGTCTGAATAAATATTCCTAAAAATTAAAAAATATATGCATATTTACTTCAGAAATTATATAATTAATACTCAATTCATCAGTATCTTAGCTCCTACATTTCTAATTTAAAAAAAGTATAAAGTTAGTTTCTCTTTGTGCCGATTATAAAGTTTCCTTGTACTAATACTAAAAAAGGTAGTGAAGCTATTTGTTATTTATTTTCTAAAATTAAATTTTTGAAAAAATTATGAAATTCTTATGAAAACGAGGAATATTTGCTGCACTAATATTGATAATTTTTGAAGCCTAAACCATCTGCAAAAGCTAAACTACTTATAACTCAACTATTGTCCTTTCCTAAACCTTCTTACATTGTATATTTAGGAAGATATACTTATCTTTAATAATATAGAAATTTAATTTTATAATTTTAAATCTGTGTTATTAACAAGTATAATGTAATCATTTTCTGACCCATACTCTACGTTAAGAAGGAAAACACAAAATAAAGTTAAGACAATGTGATTGTAATTCAGATTGCATGTTAATAAAGATATAGTTAACTAATTACCATGAATACATTATATGTATTTCATATTAATATAAATATATAATTTAAATTTTACATCAATGTCTTATGTTTCTAAAAATTAAATGCTGGAGAAAAAGGAGATATTATGTCCTAACTACATTCCAAGAGAAGTAACTGAAATTAAAAACTGCCACATAATTTGAGTCATATTAAATAATTGGGTAGAATTTTTTTTTTTATTTTTGTCCCCTTATAACGTTATATCATACTCTCCGTTATCATTAATGTACTTCTATAGTTGTAAAAGACGTAAAGATGGAGCAGTTTTAGAATCATTGATTATGCAAGTAATTGAATTTAAGGTGCAGATTGAATAATGTAGACTTTGATTTTTTGTCATTTTAGAATGAATGTATGACAGTTTGAAAGTTAAAAATATTTAGGAATAATTCTTAAAATATTTCCAGTGTTGATTTATAAAGATTATAAAATATAAAATTTAGGTGAGTAATTCCTTATGAAATTAACTATAAAAATGTAATTTTGTTATACGCCTGGAATATTGGCTTACAAAGATGTTATTTTTTTTTTTTTTTTTTTTTTTTTGTGTACTGTGATTATTTCTAGCCGAAAACATTTATACTTATTTAGAGCATTACGCTTAGTTTATTAATATAAGACGATATTTTTAATGCTCGTGTGATTCTTAAGTTTAGAAGTTATTCTTTAAAACACATCGGAGTATCATTGAAATAAAAAAAAATGTTGTCTGAAGAAATATTTCCTTCAAGAACGGTGATTTAGTATAGTTGGTTACTTTTGTAAATTTTGAAATTTACTTTGAAAAAACAGGACTGCTTTCCTTTTATTCTCTTCAGGTATTTTGGAAATCCCTTTTGGAAGCATGTACTCTAATTTAATACAAAAACTTGAAGTTGAATTTTATCATACTATCAATTAAATTTAAAGAGGTAACTTTTTTTTATTATCATTAAATCTCTAAAAATTGTGTATGCTTGGCTTCAATTAAAAACTTCAACAGCTAAAATTAGTGATTTAGAAGCAATTTTGATTTTTAATATTTCTAATCGTATAAATTGATACATAAAGTTCCTAAAGGTGCTTTAAAAAAAGTTAGTTTTTTTTGACAAGATTAGAATGCGACTAATACCAATTGTATATATTGATCCGAGCCAAATTAAAGTGAAAGTATCAGATAAAAACTGAAAGTAAGAGGATTAATTATTTTCTCTACTCATTTTTATATTTAAAAAATAAATAATGTGTTCTGTTGTTACATTTTAGCAATTCATGTAGCTTTCAGCAAACATAATCCTTTACGTCTAGAAAAAAAATCATTTTTCTAATTGAAGATTATTTAGAGATGATAATTTATGGTTATATTTAGAAAAAAACTAATTACTAATTTATATCCGCAAAGGCGATAAAAAATAAAATTATAATATCCATGCATTGTGTTGACTTTTCTGAAACACATTGTGGCGGAATATTAATCCTGTTCGCCTCTTGTGCCATAACTCAATCAAATATACTAAGACTAAAGAGTCAATAACTTATACAAGCAGACGTTAGTCAAATGTCACGCACATTATTTATTCAACAGACTTCCACTATAATGACAAATGACTTCGTGCTCTCCAAGGAACACCCTAGGTATATTCACCCGTCTCACTAATACCGAATTAAGAGTGTCTCACCACAACACCAAGCTCTAGGTTGACTTGCTATCTTAATTTCACCACGGTTACTACGGGTTGTAGCAGTTCTTGATCTCGTGTACCACCTGTAAGGCATATAATCAACACTAGAATACTCGACCTCTATCGTGAGAATCTCACTTTGCTTATGTACTTTTTCCTATCTAGTTCAATTCATTTTACTGCTACTTGCCTCTAATTTACCTAATCACATTTCATTTTGGTTGAGAAGAAATTGCTTATTTCGTGCAATCAATCTTAATTAAAGTCCCCAAGGTTAGTGAAGAGAAAACCGACAGCATCACAACATGACTAATGGAAATAAATTTAATTTTGTTGATGATCATAATCTATCTCTGATGGAAGGTAGGATATACATAAAAGAAACATTGTTTCGCAAATTATTGTTTTTGAATTCTATTCTCATTAGTAGACATGTTATGCATTTTTAAATTAACATTATTCCCTTACCATTATAATATCAAAAATAACATTATTCCCTTATTATGAAGACATGCACCATTGTAGTTTCATTATTTTCGCCTCGACTTCATTTTTCTAAATTTAAAAAAAAAAAAATCCGAATAACAGTTGATTGTGCATATAGTTTTAGTGCATTTGGTATTTGAACACGAAATGAATGCTGAACTTATTATGTAAAAATACTCATAGTTGAAACAATACCACAGAAACAATTTCGTTTCCAAGATGTCAATTTAAACTCAAAACTAACGTAATTGTGCTAAATAAAAAAAAAAGAAATAAGAACTCGAGCAGTGACAAAAGCAAAACTTAAGTAGTCTGATGAGCTCACAATAATTATTTTCATTCACAATGCCAAATAATTTTTCATAGCTTACATGAATAACTTTTGTTTATATTACCATTTATGTCTGTGTACAAAAACCATATATTTCTTTTTACATTACTTAATTATTTTTGTACTCAAAACACTATTGTTTTTGATTATGCTGTATATTTGATAATATATCTTATATTGAAACTTATAGTCAAGCCATTGAACTTATTTTAACAGTTTTCTTTCGTTTGATAGTGGTCATGTAAGCATGGAACTATGCGGGTGAAAATAATCATATACCTGCATTAGTCAATTCATAAGTAAAGTTAACTAAAGTATTTTTTATGGAACCTCTGAATAAATTTTCACGTGTAAAAGTATGTATTTACTTTTGAAATTTAAATACTTTTGCGCTTTAAATTGTAAAATAATTTTGCTAGAACTCTAATATATTTAACGACTATTGGAGATGCATTCCTTTAAAGAAGGGGGAAATATGATTTCGAGGAGCAATTTTCCTCGAGGACTCTCCTTCCTTCCTATCTTAAGTTATCATGGGAACGGTATGAACTCAATAACTTATTTCTTTACATTTAAAATTGAATAGTATTAATCAAAATTAATATAACGAAAATAAAAAAGCTACTATTTAATTACATCATTACAATGCATGAAGATGAAGAAATAATACAAGCCAATCAATTTATGAAGATGCTTCAAGAATATTCTCCATTAAATAAAATATCTCAAAGATTCCGGGATGCTGAAGTGAGATTCAATCTTTATTGCTAAAACCACTTTTTTATTGCTTAAATCCACTATTTATTACATCTGTACATCTGCCTTGGTTTCACCTGTGCTCGTATTGCTTTCGTGTGTTTGAGAACACAATGTCCTAAACAGAAATTGACAGCATTTATTTTATAAGATAAGCATTTTCTTCACAAAAAATCATGAATTCATCGAAGTTATACATTTGCCTATTTTACACACACATACAGCATATATATATATATATATATATATATATATATATATATATAGTATACATGCATAACATTTTTAATGCTAAATAAAAATAATTACTAATATTTATACGAATGCATAACAAATTTTAACTTCTAGTTCATAAGAAATTCAAAGTCCAAAAAAATATTTTTATAACTATTTAATTATATATAATACAAAATAATATATGTGGTAAAATAAAAAATAAATAAAGTTAAAAAATGAATAGCTAAAATTTAAGGCATACGAAGAATTCTAATATAATTTAGTCACTAAACTAATGAAAATATTATATTATAGAATTTCCAAAAATATATATTAAACATGTAAATAGTTAAAAGTTGAAACCGTTGACTTAAAAAATTACAATATAATTCTATATATCAAAACCTCACCAAGATTTACAAAGAATATTTCAATAGAAAAGAATTATAAGAAAGTAACTTCAGATATGGAGTTAAAGTAATTCTAATACCTTGTCAATTTTGGTATTCAGAACAGCGTATTCATTGGAATTACGAATCTAACCATCACACTTCAGATAATTAATTTGTCACGAAAGGGTATAAAACTCTAAAATAAGCAGATATCCTAATTTCAAACAATAATTTGACTAAAAAAACAAAGCATAAAGAAAAAGCAATTTAATTTGAAAAAAATGCTTAAATAATCTGAATCTATTAAAAAATCTAAAAACATTTTTACACATCAATAAATAATTTTAATTTAAAAGGAGCTACAAAACCTTTAGATCCACAAGCCTAAGTATTGATCTCAAGTCTTCTTAACTTTATAGAGCGTAATGTCTTTTATGAAGAAAACATTTAACTGCTAAAATACATTTGACTGATTGATTTGACAAATTTACTTAAATTTACTTATATAAGCAATTAAATTTTTAAACAACCCTTATACCATTAATCATAATTATAAAAAAGTATATTAATATATTTCACAATAATAAATAAATATTTTTGAATAAGATAAAATTCAAAAATTTCGTAATAAATAGTAAATAAAAAATGAGGTCTTCATATGGTGGAAACATTTTTTGTGTTAACAACAAATTTTTCTAGGCATTTTAATTAAATTTAGATAAGCATAGTAACAGTAATCCAGCACATTAAGTACAAATTCAGTTCAAATTACCCTCCCAAACATTAATTGTATAGGAACATCAGATATTACATGAAATAATTAAAAAATATTACAGTGATAAGTCACAACAAATAAAATACAACCATGAACAATGAATAATATTCTCATAGGATGTAAATAAAAGCGAATAATAATGAGTAATGACAAAGAATTTGGCAAGGGTATTTTTAAAAAAATTACAACACTGTCAAAATTCTTTATGAATTATTAAAAATTCTTAAAATTGAAGTGTATAATATAATATAATGTCCATTTTAATTGTGATAATTTCTTCCTCTCACTAACATTAAAAGCTTATCAAAATTCAGTTAAAATGATTGAAATTTGCGTGAAATTTGAATGAAATAAGCCTTTATCTCATAACTACGCCTTTATATCATGAGGTATCATATCTCTCTATTCTCTCTGAATCATATCTTACAAGAATGTATTTATATTTTTTTTCTATTGTGAAGTAGTACTGCTTTTATGCTCATCATTAAAACTTCAAAATAATTGTCATTCCTATGACTTCTGACATTGATTGAAGTCTTATGACATTTTGAATGTCGTAGGAAATGCACTTACATATTTCATCTCGGTTTTTCCTAAATCACAAATGGAGTGTTTGATATTTATAGGTAAATGAAAAAAATTTACTTAATAAACCAACATACTTCATTTTTGTAGCCTTGATCCTACCGATGAGGTTTTATTCATTATTAACCATAATTCATGCAACTCAGTTTGTGTTATCATGTGAGCTCCCAATGCTTCCCTGGCAGAATATAATCCTTGTCTATTTCGCTTTCAAGATTATGGTTTGAGACGTATTCTTCATGAACTAAAGGATACTTAACAGGCGTCTGTGTTACTGGAAGCACGACATTATGAGGTACTGGTTTTATTGCAGAAACAATGTTGGGATACCGAGTATGCTTCTACTTCTTAAAAATAAATCCTTTTCAGATTGGATTCAAATAAATTATACTAATCTTCTAAGTAATCTCTGGGTTATCTTCACAAGAAAAGTTGTAAGGCGAAAAGCATCGTAGCCCCTTTTCTTTTGATCCACTCAAGGTTGAATAGAACAGCGGAAAAATCAAAAGTGTGGCGCCCAAGATATATCTTTTTCTCAAATTTCTCAACCAAAATATTGTTTATTGAATATTTTAATTAAAATAGTAATGCTTCTTCTGTGAATAGTGCTTACAAATTTGCCACAAACAGAGCAAAAACTATCACTAGAATTAACACGTTTAAGAGACATTTCAAAGCACTTATTATGTGCTACACTGATACAAATATTTAATACAAATGAGCGATAAAATGCTCAACGGATTATAATATCTGACAAACACCAACTCAGTGGCATTTAAATGTATTATAATCTTCCATTATCATAATCATAATATTTGATTCAACATTCCAGGCTCATTAAAACTTTCATCACCGTGGTCCTTTTTCAGCAGAAACAAAGCACTTTAAAAGGTAATAAAATATTGTCATTTATATATTTTTACACATATGCTACAAAAATAAGAAACAAACTTCCCTTTTTTTATAAATTATATCTCAATTCTCTCTGATATACTACTTAAACATGCTAAAATTTCTGAAGAAAACAAATTCTTGTTTTTCAGTGATATTGATACTTACTATATTGCCTTTTAATAATCCTGACAAATCATATTTATATGCTGGTTCTGTTTATATGACATTTTGTTGAAAAATATCTATAGCTTATAAGAAAATTTAATTATTTGCAGAAAATGGAATATTAAACTATAAATTGAAACATATTTCTTTCTGTCCACATTTACATTTTCACTTAAATGTTCATTCAATCGTTGTAGTATACATTTAAACGTCTATTAGCATCATAAGGCTGTCATTAAATTCTAATTATTAAAAGAGTTTTACAATAAGATATCTTTTGATTTCTTTTTACTATCCACTCCTTACTTCCAATGATAAATTTTATTATGACTAAACATTATTAAAAAAGAGATTTTCAAAAGGATATCGAAACAAATTGATTAAAAGTGCCTGTTTTAAGCTTATAAAAAAATAAATAGCTTATACATTTCATTTTAATGTTTAGAAACATTTGTCGTAGTCTCATAAATGGAAGTACCATTAAACCGATACATCGATAGAAGGTTTACAATAACATGTTTGGTGGGCTATGGGCTATGGAGTCGTAAAGAAAGACATTAGAATAAAAGGCTCAGATAAATATAGAACAGCTACCTCAGTGTAGAATCCATCAGCTACAAAATATTTTCATCGTCTATAACTGAAAGTCATACTGCGTAACAGCTGACGGGGAATACTCCATTTTAGTATTGATATGCTTAAGAATGAAAAACATATTTCAGGATAGATTATTGCTTTCATGATCCTTGTAACACAGAATGATGTATTCATTTTATAAAGAGATATTTTGTTTCAGTTGACATCACACAAGTTGAAGCTGGGAAAATATCCAAGACTTCAGATAGGAAATATGAAAGATATCTTAAACATTTAGGTTATTCAGACATATTTTTCAATAGCATTGTTGTTTGAATAAAATTTAACCATGTAAGCTCCAATATCAATTAAATTTAATACTTTGCGCTCTAGTGTATGTTTGCTATATTTTTTCTTCTATTAGAGTGGATGATTACTTAAAACAGTTTCAATTTTTTTTCATAATGATTAGAAAGTGTTTTTTTGAATAAACATTTATTGCTAATTTTTTACTAATAATCCAATGTTGATTATGTTAAACTCCTGGTTTTCTTAAATTATAAATAATTGTGACTCTGGCTTTTATATCATATTTTAATTTTTAAAAGTTTTTCATGATTGCAAGCTATCAACTCTGTTAGAGTTAAATTAAGTTTTGTCAACAAGATTGTTATACCTCTTAAGGTATTATAAATTAATTTTCCTGAAATCTAAATATTAAAATTCACTTGAAATAAATTGTATGTATTTTATATTTATAATCTTGTTATTTATTATTATTCCAATTTTAAAAAATATTATTCGCTTCAAATATTTTTACTTTTGACTTACATTAGGATTTGTTATTCAATAATAACATATTCATTGTAAACATATTTTTTCAAGAACTATAGAAATTAATTGAATTTTTTTTTTCATTTACACCAAACAGAATTTGTTTTTTATCTTTTTGCCTTAATCATTAAGTATATTGAAAATTTACCAAAATAGGCTTAATTCAATAAAGCACATTAATGTTATTTTCAAGAACTGATTACCTTGCTAGTTAAATAAATACTCATATACGAAATATTTATATTAAAATCACGATGTTACAACAGGTTTAAGAATTAACAAAAATGAAATATAAAACTACGCTTTACATACTCATTAATGATGTATTTAAATCTCAATACATGAATATTACATGATAACTGACAAAAATTATTCTAAATAGTCTTAAGACAAATTAATGTGCATTGAAGCTCAAGATAACCATCTCAATAAAGATAATACAAAAAGTATCAAAATAGTAGGGAAAATTTAGCTTCAAAATGTAACTTCAAAGTATAATAGATGAAATCGTTATTGATGTTGCGAAAATATCTAAACAAAAGCCAAAGTGATTAATTAGTACAAAGTGATTCAACCGTTGAAACTGAAATAAAGTTAGAAAAATTATTTTGATCATAAGTCACACAATAAATGAGAGATAACTAATAATTTCTAATTAAAAAAAAGTTTCTACAGCATGAAAGGAAATAGTTTTCATCCAAATGCTTATGGGACTTGGTACTCTTTGAACAATTATTTTTATTTATGCATTTGGAAACTAGGTCTTAGTACGCCATATAGTATTTCTATTCGAGAAAATAATTACATATGAGAATTTAAATGAATTATTCATACAGTTTTATAAATATATTTTTTTTTAAATTTTAAAAAAATTCAAAACCCTATTCTTTCTACTTTTATTAGTATTCTACTATGCAATTTTTTTGTAATATTTGCAAGAATGTTTTAAACAACTTTAAGGATTAATTTTGTAATCACTTATTTCTAGTTTTAGAGGAAAAAAAATACTGATATTATATATATATATATATATATATATATATATATATGATATAGAGAGATTATGAATTTATAAATGTTCAATACATTTCCTGTGTACTTTATTAATTTGTTCCTTTTATTAAAACATAAAAAAATATAAAAAACAATTCAGAAAGCTTACGAGCAAAGTATTAAATTTTTACTGATGTTGCAAACTTAAATAAAACATATTTATAATATTTTAGTTTAGTTTTTGTTTTTAGCAAGAATATATTAATTTATGCAACGTATAGGGACTTAAAATAGAAGGGGACTTTTATTTATATTATTTATAAAAGTACTGAATTTCTTCTTGCCTTAAGTAACAAAGTCTCTGTGTGATATAATTACGATTTATAATTTTTTATTAGCATTTACTTCAATTTATTTAATTGTTTTGGATATGCAAATACAGTCCTTCCTTTATAATTCAGCACTTCCTCTTTCTGAACCTACCAGCAATCCGGCATTTTTACACTATCTGACAAGTCACAGAAAAATCAGTTTTTGCCTTCTATTTCAATAGAATGATGCACGCTTTCAATACAAAGCAGTGCAGAGGAAGTACATCTTGTATTGAAATGCAGTCATATAACGAACATGATACCTGAGCTGGCACTCCCTTTCCATATGTCAGCATCACGCACGAGAACTTTGATACTTGACAGAATTAAAGTGCATAAGCGCCACATAGGTGGTTATAGAAGTCAGGACTTATTGGAATCACAACTCTGATTCACGACTCAATGAAATAACATAGGTCGTGATCTCGGGATTATGAACACTAGGCTGTCATGGCTACTGTAGACATTGTTGTTTGTGTACTACACTTTATTTAGGAGTACTGGGTTAAACATTTTACATTAATAGATAAGTTTGATATTTTATGTGTTGCTATAGCCTGAATTACCTTTTGAGAACATTTTTATAAAAATTACTCTTATTCAGATAATACTTAAAATAATTGATTCTCATTATCTAATGATAAAATTAGAAAATAATGAAAATAATGTTCTATTTAGCTCTAATTTTAAGAAACCCATTTTTTTGTTCCAAAATCCAACCGATTTGATGTGTCCTAAAAATCATTATTACTTATCAATACATCTATTCGTGTAAAGTAATTATGTGAGGTAATTATGTAGCGTTAAATTCATTCGAATAATTTCAAAACTCCTGGAGAAATATTTAAGGTGTGATAAAAAAAAGTATCTAAAAAGCAATTTTCAACATACAATGCATAAGCGGAGAGCAAGCTGTGATCCATTAAACGGCAATGTAATGAAAAGCATAAAGAACGAGTTTCCTTTGCAGCTTTATTTCTATCGCATATTAAACCGCGGTAGAAATGAAGATATGTAAAGATACCCGCGCTTCTCATGATTTTAGTTTCAGCGTCGTCTAGCAATTCCCTACTTGCTCTCCTTCAATTAATTGAATGGTGAAAATTGCTTGTTTAGATGTTTTGGATCACCCCTAAAACTTTTGTCCATGATGTTCGAAACACACTGTGTACCAATCCATTTCACTTGAGAGTTTCAAGCTCATAGTTTCTCAATGTTGCTAGGATAATATACCTTAAATGACACGTTTTTCTAAAAATTGTTTTATTTGCTGTATACAATTACAACGGAATAAACACTAGCGAAAAATGGTATAGTTTTTTTTTAATTATCATTCTTAATTAGCCTTACTTAATCAGAGACAGAAGCCTTATGATTTCTCTCATACGATTTCATAGAAAAATAGATTCAATTGAATAGTGTAGCTAATATTTTTTTAATGTTTAGAGAGAACAGTTATTGAAATTCAATTATGAAAACGGCCGTGCACTGTCACTAGTTATTGGACTACTTTTACTTGTTTTTTTGTGGTAATTAGTAAAAATAGTATTTTATTTGACTACTTTAACTAGTTTTTGTTCTGTTGTGTTAGTCACGAGCTATTTTGCTATTTTTCCGAAGCTAATTTACTGTACCCATTATTTGATTAAATTTTTGGATCTAGGTACTTTTCTTCCATCCTAAGCAACTCGAGATGCTAAAAGTAATGTTTGTAATTTTTCAAATGTGTGGGTGAAATATTTGATATCCTCAATCACAAAACTATTTTTCAGCGATTTACATTGCGATGAGTTCCAAAGGCTTAGCTCGAAGAAAATTGTTTTGTTAACTTTCATACCTAGATCTTAAAACAGATAGAGCGTACTTAAAAAACTACATTTTATTCTGCTATTCATCGTCTCATTTATTTACGAATTTTTCCCTTATTTTCCGTAAGCTTCTCAGCTTAAATCTTAAGTATTCCTTAAATTATTTCCAAAAAAGTTTTTCCACTTATTCCCATTTGTTATTTTTAAAAAAAAATGCCAGATTTGAGTATAACACTTTGATAAATGTTTATAAAAGTTAGGAAACTGTTGAAATCTTAAATACAATTCTACAAGGTAGAATATATATAAATCTGAAAGAAAAAAATGAATGGTGAGCATGAGAGAGCATGATGCATCTTAAGAGCATGATGTATAAATTAAGTTGTTTCAGTTCAGTTAAGTTAATTATATTACCCAGAACACTTTTTCAAAAACTCTGTTTACTATTAATTTGAAAGTAATATATTCTTCTAAACTTATAAACTTAAAAATTTTAATTTTTATCAGTTATTTAAGTTTAGTTAATTCACAGACTTTAAAAATTAAACAAAATAATACTTTTGAGTCCGCTTTATATTGATATAATTGATACCATCAAAATTATGAATTATGGTACGTTGTATTATTCCAGCAATAATGCACTAAAGTACAGTACATAAGATAAATAAAATATTGATAAATAATGTATTTGATAATATAAGTCACTTCCCCCTCCTCCCAAGATTCCTTTCCATTGCTTTAATCTTAAATATATCTCATATATTATACTTTACAACTTTATTACTGAAAAAATAAACTCGCATCGCGAAATTCATATTTTTATTATGACAATATAAAATTTCTATATATATCAACTATGTATTAAATAATTGAAATCTTTACTGAATCTAGATTAAATATATTGAGATAAATATTGAACTTAAAGAGCAGAATATTATATGAAGCTAACATTTAAAGATCTTCAAACACTAATTTAATATGTAAGAAAGGTTGTTTTGTATGTAGATAAGTTAACTGGAAATTATGCAATTATATGTAAATATTACTATGGTAAAATGTTGAATACATTTTGAAACATAATAAGGCTTTTACTAAATTAGATTTGTGGACAGATATATAAGTAATCGTCTTTCGGCTTTTATTAAAATTTCAGAAGATTCTAAAAGTTACAGATGCCAGATATCTACATAATTTTAGTATCTAATTTTTCAAGAAATTTTACTAAAATCTGTTGTATTACAAATTATTTTTAAAACACGTATACGAGTATATCAGTTAATCTAGATAATTGATTCAATGTAAACTGCAGAGCATCTTAAATAAATTGAAGAACACTAATATTAAAATTTGAAAAGAAATCACTGAATTGATAAAATACAAGAAAATGTTTTCAATATGTTCTTTCTTTCCGAGAATGTTTTTCAACTCAAAAGATATTAAAGATATGAAAAAATTGATTTACATATACATGATTAATATGATTTAAAATGTAAGAATTTTGAACAATTGAATATTAAGCTGATTTCATGAAAAATCTATATGTCACCCTTAGTAGAAATCCATTTAAATAGGCACAATATTTAATTATAAACCTTCTAGCAAACGCTTAGCTCTTTTACATTTTTCATGAACAACATCAAATTGAAAACAAATGTTATTTTTCACATCACAGTTTTCATTATTTAAAAACTGTAAGCCAAAATATTTAATTCAAATATAATATTTCATTTTATTTGGTTTCTTTGACTGTAATATAAACAAATCATTATTGAAATAAATTTGAATTTCTAAGCGTAGTGTTGTAGATAATAAATGACACATTACTCAGTAAAACATAAGATATATAAGACATGCAATCAAGTAAAATATATATTAAAACTTGCCAAATCGGAAAATTTATACACAAACACACTTATGTGTATACGTGTATAATATATATATATATATATATATATGCATACATATAGATGTATTGGGTGTTTGTAATTAATGTTACACTATTTAGAACTACGTAGAGTCTGTTTTGTTTTACGAATGTCGATGGAACTTCGTATATATATATAATATGGACAATAGAAAGATATATGTGATAAAACGTAACAGTTTAAATTCCATCCACCAAGTGAGAAATTCTTGCATTAAGAACAGAAAATAAATTTTTAATTAATCACAATACGTGTTTAATGGGCACTCCATTTGGGACAATCATATGTTGAAAGTGTTTTATAGCGTATTCAACAATAGGCTATGATATGATGAGATAGGAACTAGAGTACGGAGGACAAAGAAGCAAGGTCATTAAAAAGCTTCTTGAAGTTATACGATCATCTCTAAAGTAGGCACATAGCAGTGATTTACTGACAATGTGAGGGGATGCGCAATCTTACAGGAAGACAGAAGTCTATAAACTGTCTCGTTCTTCTAAGGTAGGATTGATTTTCTGATGAAAAAAAATTCTCAATAGCATGTAGGCGTAATGGAGCCCCTTTGACGGCCATGAAATTTATTAGTTTCCATTCTGGCCGACCAGGACACTTCGCTTATTATTGCAGAGAGAGCTGAGCCCTTTTGATGCATTCTGAATAAACAGACGAAACGCAGCTGAACTAAGAACTGATGTTTCAGCCGAACTTCAGTTGTTCTGACTTCAACCGAACAGTCAACAGAATCACTCATTGAATCCATCTCAAGGACGATCCCCAGCTTCCGGTTTCGATCAGTCTCACGGTATCAATGATGCAGCTTCTCAACCAGCCGATCTAATGAGGTAAACTAGGGGACCACTATCTTTCTAAGAGATAAAGGGGTAAAAAAAAATCATCTGCTGGCTGAGAATGTGTCTGGATGTCATCTTGAGGATATTGTTGTCAACCATTCAGTCCATGTTGTATTGGGACCTGGATATTTTCCCCCGTCAATTTCGAATTAATCAGACGCCATATCCGAAAATTTATGTTACTGTCAAATGAAATGATTTATCTTCAAAACACGAATGAAAATTATATTCAATTGCTAAGAATATATATACTTTTTTTTTTAAAATCAACTATCGAATCAAACCTTTTGAGTTCACAGTATTACTAAATTGTAGTCGTAACTTCAACTTAATTTGATATTTTCTGTAATATTCCAGTGTGATATATAAAAGCATGTATTCTAAATCTGAGGTAGTTCTCAACCAAATTCATTTGCTCTCAATTTATTAAATCACGTTATGCAATCACGTTATTTATTATGTTACGTCTTCAATTCCACTTGCTCCTACATCTTCAAGACAATATAAGAGGGATCACTCTTTCGTTAAACTCTGAAAGGACATCAGAAATGACAGAAACCACTGCCTTGACTCCACATTTAAAAAAAAAATTAAAAATAAAGCGTGGCTTCCACATTGTCTGATCATCCATTTCCCCAAGCGAAACAAAAGGCGAAGATTAAAAATATTAAATCTTTATATTCTATGAAGATAATAAAATAGACATATTTGGTTAATATTGTATTTGGTTGATAAGGTAGGGTATTGAAATTATTTTCCTTTTACAGAAATCATGTGTTTTGGTGATCCATTCTCTAAGTTTAAATAAAGCTGTTTACAACATTTGGAATATTTAAATTTCGAAGAAATTCCGGAATGCGATACAGAGAACTAAAAAGGCAGTGATATGAAAAATACTCCCTACCACACCAAAGTAACAACCATGTTCAGGCTTTTTTTTTTTTTTTTTTTTTTGAAACTTTTACACAGATCAAAAATAACTTGTTAATGATATCTTGGAATATATTCATCTGACATTTCTCCTATACCTGCGAATCAGGGATTATATACTATTTACTTCATTATACTACCCTATCAGATAGAATTAAGCACATGTGATGTTTGTAAATGCAAAAGAGAATGCTCTTAAGAGTGTGAGTTACCTTTATCTGCAATGTGCGATTAAGATTTAAGAAGCAGATGTAAATTATTTGAGATTGTCAAAAACCGGATATTTTCTTTTCTGTAAGCTGTAACAAATTACAAAATTTCCTAGTAGATAATAAATTCTAATCTGAATGCTGAACAGTTCTATGCATTGTCTGGTTGAATTAATATTTTTATAAGACGTATATTATTTGATTTTTAAAAAGTAGATCTGATGAGTTTTATTAGTAATATTACATGTTATTATTTTGAATGAAGTTCTCGAATTTTCTTTACCTTCCATAAGAGTTTTTTGAACAAGATTCAAAAGAGGTGGATTCAAATGCCTCTAATTAAAAATATATCTTTCAATTTGGACGAAATAGCTTACTGTATAAATCGATTAATCCTTTTTCTGAGATTACGGTAAAAGGCTCTCTTCTTATGTCTCCAGTTTTTAATCCTACTCAAGATATCTAAGTTGTTCTATTGCTATGATTGAAGTTTTAAAGAATATTAAAACATACCATTTGTTTTCGCTAAAAAATAAGCTTAGTTTTAAAATTTGTATTACAAAAATGTGTTCCCGACTATATAAGAGAATTCTTTTCTACATAATATTTGCAAATAAAAGAGAAATTATGGGTTTTTAGCAAATGAATGTTAAGAGAAAAAATGGTCCTCTATTTGTACATAATTCCACCAAAAATCAAAAAAATATTTCCGAATGCCATATAAACATATTTATATTAAATTTATTCCAAAGATAATCTACGAAAAAAGAATTCAGTCTTCTGATTCTTAATTTTTAAGCAAGATATGGATGAATAGAAATTAATAAAAAAGAGACTTTATCATGTCTTTCAGCACATATGCTTAAATATTAAGTAATTTATTTTGCTTTGTTTATTTTAATGATTCAAAGATTTGATAGCAACTGAAAAAATGAATAATAAAAGATCTTGAGAATATCTTATTACAATTTGAAGCTAATGTTTAGAAACATTATCTTATATAGAATATTATTTTCATGTAGTTCTTTACTAAGGATTATGTTTAAGACGAGGTTAATTCCATGTAAAACTATTGGTTTTTTTTTTCTTTTCCGTGAAAATTTATGAGAAAAATTCTAAATTATTTTCACATATAGCGTGAAAAACATCATTTCTGAAAATCAAATTAGTATGGTATAGACTTCAAAATATAATCATGGAATTTATTTGCAGTAGAATGTCCATATATTTGCTTAACTTACATTAACTTAAAATATAAGGACAGTCATAAAATGTTTGGAATCAGGTAAATCATTGAAATAATTAACATCCAATTTTTAAATTTATTTCAAAATACCTAAAGTGAAATAAAGGAATATAATATCACTAAGTGTTTTACTATTTCAAAAATTGCTTGAATAGTATATAAACTTAATTTATGTCTATGTTTCAACAATCTGAAATGAGTTCGCTTTAAGTACAAAATTTAAATGATTATTTTGTTATTTTAAATGATACAAGAAACAGGAAATCCGTGCTTAACTTACATAAATTCTTGTTATAATAGTCCCATTCTTGGTTTAGTATTTAGACCCGAATTTTAATCATAGAAATTTCAAGAAAGCAGAAAATTGTTTTTAAAAAAATCTATCTTCATGCATCTTGGCTTACTTTTGCTATTAGTAGTATAGTTCTGCTTATTCCATTCGCCCTTTAAAAATACAGTTGACACCATTTATTTTTACTGATTGTTGAATCAGTTTGTGAATTTTAGACTTTATAATTAAAATACGAATATTACAAATAAGGGTAACATTTTAAAAAAAAAAGATGTATATTTATGACGAAATGCAATATTTGTGATTAAATATTCTATAATAAACATATTACTGTGATGGTCAAACATGCGAGACAAATTTAAACGTAACTGAAGCTGACTAATTGACCTTGAAATCATTTCAATATATTACACATAGCTCTCTAAATAAGCCAACAGCGCTAGACATAATAATTTAACCTTAATGACACATATTTTATCAAATTCAGAAAAATTTTATAAAACAGAAAATTCTAGAAAGAGCTGATGATAACTTTCTAAATTATCTGTCCAGTTCCAAAAAAAAATCTATACAAATCAAAAATAAAACATATGTATACCACATTCTCTTCTTTCAGCAATACTGAATATGAATCATTTTAATATAATTTAATCGTCATTTCCATTTCCGAACTACACAGAGCACTTAAACATGGATTAAATCGTAATTTTTTCTTTACTTTAAACAACATCCAATCTCAACTTAATTAATAATCAAATTTCTTCATTAAATAGTATTAAATTTAAACTTTTATCAGACACAATACAGGTAGGAGAATTTTAATAAGATGCTCTGCTTTTTTACTTTTTGTTTAGGACACTGATTATCATTCTTACTTCCACAAAATTGCAATTCTTTCCAAGGGTTTTTTATACTTCAATACTGGATAAGGACCTTGTTATTATTTCGTAATAGATGAAGTGTGATATATTCTTGTCAACGTATTAACAATTTTGTTAGTGTTTAAAGTAGAATTTTCATTATTTCAAACAACTTTTGCTTTTATCTCCATTTAAAGGAATTCAGTGCCCAATGAATACCTTTTTTTTTAACTTACACTTTTAAAATATGTGCTTTCACATACAATACAGTGTTTTTATCTAAAAAATTATCTCATAAGTAAATTTGGATATATTATTGATGTAATTTTAAAAATTTTAATTTTTATAAAAAAAAGTTAGAAAAACTTCAAAACCTTACTTCCTCCAGTATTTACTATTATTGTATTATAAAATTTTTTTTGTAATATTCATAAGAATATTTCACATAACCTTAGGAATCTAATTTACAATAAATTTTTTAGGTTCGACAGAAAAACATAAATGTTATGTTAAAATTCAGCAAAACTTAAGAATTATCCTATATTTCACATTTAATAAACAATAGAATTCATTTTATTGTAAAATAAATCCCTAATTGTGCTACATGTATTATATATAACAATCAGGAACAAAACTAGAAGTAACTGGTACATATTTGTGGAAGAAGTAGCCTTTTATAAATACATAGATGAAAAAATACATTGAAAAAACATAACTGATTAAAAGTTTGTAACCCTAAAATTTAATTATTATGTTTGTCAATTAACTAAAAATAACCTTTTATAACATTAGTTATATGTTTTCTTAGTAACAATTGTATTTTCAAATGATTTCAGTAAGCAATTTTTATAACTGATTCCTTTCTTTAGAGAATTAATTGACACATGACTAGCAAGGCAAAATGTTAAAAACTATATAATAATAAGAAATAAAAGCTTTTCTAAATGTTTTGGCGTCATACAATATCAAACATATATAATAATATAAGCTTTTGAAACCTTTTTTACGTCATACCACATCCAAATGCTATTTTTGTATGAAATTTTGTGATGATTAAGAACACAAATTAGGAAAATATTGATTTAAAACGTAATATAATTAGCTTGATAAATATATTGCAAACAATACGCATGATGTTATCAAATCGCTTCTATTAAATATCGTAGACATTAAAACGAATAATAAATGATACAATCAAAATTAAAAATAAAATGATATTAGTTTCTAAAAACTTATTAATAAAAAATATAATATTAAAGTTCTAATTTCTCTACAAATAGGGGTCAAGTACCCAATTTTGTTTCTTTTATTTTTCAATTGAATTTCCTGCAATTCCTCATAAATACAAAATTATTCTGGGATTTCTCATGCATACGAAAGTAATACACCTATCGAAAGATAATAATTCGAAAATATTACTAGCTAAAAATAAAAAAGTTTACTTTTTCGTCATTTTGGGGGACTGAGTCCCCTTATTCAGCAGCAAAAAGAAAGGGGATATAGTAAATGAGAAGATGACGTTAGATTCCTAGAATCTCCAACTATTCTCTGTTGCACTATCATTAATACTGTAAGAGTGAGCTCTTAAGATATCATTGTTAATTGAAAGAATCACCGTTTGCTATCAACTAAAAGAGAACTCTCCCTTCGGCAGTTGTCAATAACATAGTAGAACCACCATTCACTCAGTCCTATTACAACGCGTTGCTATCCCTCCTATTAACACAGACTGAAGAGAAAATGACTAGAGTCAGGGCTTTTAACTCAATCCAATTATATCAGAAATAGGATTAAAAGAATTATATCACAAAGCGAGTTGCCTAATTCAATTCAATTGTCAAACTGAAGAATGAAATATGATGTTAAGCTCAATACCTCGACAAAATGTGCTAGAGTATTTTAGTTTTAATACGATCATATTTTGTCACCTGACAAGATAATAGGGGATATTTATTTCATTAAAGAAAGTTAAAAAAATGTCGGAAAAGCCTGCTTTTGAGGAATATCTATAATGAAAATAAGAAGAGAAAAATAAATTGGAAAAATATGAAATATTTGGTATTTAAAGAGGATATTAAAGTATAAATTAATGTGAATTAAATTAAATAATGCAATAAATTTAATAAAAATATTACAAATAGCGTATTAAGCAAAACAGTTATTGTATAGTTACTTTTAGTACGCCTGTGATTCAAATATTTTGAAGCCAGATGTGGTTGATGAGGATTGTTGGTGTAACCATCGTATGCTAGCACTTATTAAATGGCTCCAAAACATATTTGTGTCTAATCTATGCTTTGATCTAGCTGCGTCGAATTGGCATCGTCCTTTTGCAACGAGTTTTCAGCATCGATAATATTTAGAAGCAAACACACTCAAAACAACTATTAAAATAAAATGTTATTTCCAGAGAATCTGCTCTATATAGAAAAGATGAAGTCTGTCTCATTGTCCGTAAAGTTATGATTTTTTTTTAAATGCAAACTGGGGGAACTCTTACAAAAAGGAAGCGCGATCTCTGAACATTAATATAGCGAAAAACCATATTCCCTTTCCATTTCCTGCGATCCTATTTTCTGTTTTTAACACGAATACTTTTTGAGCCACAATCTTTTTTAACGTCTTAAGAGCTGCAGTGCTTTTTGAAATTAAATAAACCTGATTAAAATTTTGAAATTACGGGATTCGAAAATTTAACTAGTTTATTTTCAATATTTAAATAATTGAAGACAATAAAAAATGAAAAGATATATCATATTAAAAGAGCATTATAGTAATAATAATATTAATAATAGCATTATAGTAATAATA